>QVRM01003229.1:75000-207500 GCA_003439945.1 Dermanyssus gallinae | reverse complement strand
TACGGGCCGCTGGGCATGCGTGGCGCTTAGACGGAGAAGCTGATGTGGCAAAAAATTACGCGAGTGCTCTGGCCAGTCTCGAGCATACGAGCAGTTTGAGCTGGTTAAGTTTGCCTGCGTCGTTTTGCTCGTAACGAGAAACGTTTTGCCTCGACGAAGCCGCTACCAAAATCATGTGCTGGGCAACAAAACATAATTTGTAAGTGACAACATTCCGAGCGCAAAAAAGACCCACCCGTCTGCTTCCGCACTAAAAGTTGCCCAACTGTAAACAACATCATGATTGGATGGACAAGGAGACAATTGTTGCCTCTTTGCATATAAGAAAATAAAACTGTAACTATAAAAAAAACAACATCATGATTGTATGTCCACAACTGAAGGGAGTCAAAAAACGCAGTGAATAGGCAGTCACAAAAGCTATACAGTGGAAAATAATACATACACACAGCGGTGGTAATCGTGAACTTTCGTTTCACTAGACTACTCGGCTGTCTTTAATGAAAAGCCAAACAGAATCACACCGAACGAGATAATGGATCGGTGCGCTAATTACACGTTCAAGTTGGCTGATACACCCGCGTTGCATGGAAACCGTTGTTCACGGATGATGAGGAGAAGTCCTCTTTTTAGTCTCTCGACAAAAACTAGAATATTCTAATTGTCAACTAAATCTAGCAACAATTAGTACGTAAGCAGTTACAAGATTTATAATCTATCGAGTAGTGGGTCCTGTAAGCGCTTGATCATCTATCTAGTACGTGTATGCTCAAAAGAGCACGCTTCACTGGCCTAGCCATTTCAGGGTGGCTAAACTCCACTCGCTCACTGTAGGGCTACTCTGCTAACACTTCAAATCCAATTAAACACTTAACTGCGTCAATCAAACTAACTAATGTTCGTATTACCTAAATATGATGCTTTAAAATATTATCATTACCCTTTCGCTTTTACATGTTCGCTTTTTTCGATCTGTTTCTGCTGATTTGCAAACAAAGTATTATTATTATTATTGCCAATGATTCTTGGCCTGCCTTTACGTGATTGACAGCGCCAATAGCTGTGACCTGGCGTGATAGATAACAGCGGAACAATCCAAAAGAAATTCATCACGCCCAAGAACGACCGAAAACAACGCTATGGTTGTAGAAATGGAAAACGTGCTCTTCTCGTACAAAAGCAAGGCCGTGTCACACGGCCGCCAACAGATGAGATTGTCGAACGAACGGCTGGCAGTGCTCCAAAATAAACACGTTCGGTGACGGATCGTAAAGCGGTGCGATACGACGCCTAAGCACATACATCATCTACGCTGTTTGCGTCTGTCACACGCTTTCGATTATTGAGAGAACTGCTACAAAGTACTCTTCATGGATTGCTGCAGTTTGAGAAATTAAACGAGACTTGCCATACATACATACACCCAACCGCACGTTCGTGCGCGTTGCTGCAGCACTCACCGTAGTTGGGGAACACAAGTATCAATTTTTCCGCAGTGGTTCCGGAATATAAACCACAACGTCTCACTGACTTTACAAAGCAAGCCATAACCGTGACTCCGACAAAGCGGCAAAAGAACGGAACAAGTACGGTAAATTCGTGTGGGCATATACGTCATAACGATTTGCTGTAGGGATATTGATGCCCAATGTCTGGTAATTTCTGTACCTAAACGTATCAATGTTTGTATGTGCATTCCTTACTTAGATCTGCCTTTGTATTATATATATATATATATATATATATATATACATATATGTATATACACACATATATTTATATATATATATATATATATATATATATATATATATATATATATATTTCAGTTGCCATATGAAACTTAAACGATCATCCAAATGGCCCAAACAGACGCTGCTTTTGTTTCAGCTGTTCGCTGTTATTCGAAGGAATTCGAAGCATTGCTGGTAGCTGAATGTGACCGTCTGACGGAGCAACAGACGAAAGAACTGACCGACTATCACGGCTAGCGTTTGTGTGCGCTACTATAAAGTTTCCCTACCACAGCAGGCGGCGCGTACCAGAAGTACCATCACAGGAGGCGCGAGGTGACTTAGGCTTCACCGACTACTAGGCCAACTTCACCGACTCGACCTCACCGGCATACACTGAAGATACTATGAAGACGACGACACCATCTACCCAGCGACTTGACACGATCTGCTCTCGTGGGCAAGACGACAGCACGGGCGAGCGGGCGGCCAGCCAGGCGTTCGGGCAGAGATACATGTAAGTAAAGGCAATTGCAGAAAACGAGAAACTATCGCTATCGAACACGCTGGATAGCGAGTCGCCATTGCTTCGCTGCTAGTTTTCGTGTCCTTTTGGACTGCTGCTTGTTGTCCTGGCCTTGGTCCTGTTTCGGGCGTCGTTGCCGCCGCGGTCGTCGTCCTGTGTCTCCTGTTGGCCGTGGTAGCGGCAGTAGCTAGTGCGATGGCTAGGGCGATGCCGATGGAGTTGCCCGCAATAGCCGCTGGCGCCGGTTCTGCTGCTGCCGCAGCCTCTACAGGACGCGCTACTTGACGGGACGCGGCCGGGATCTCCCCCTTCCTGTGGCTCGTTCGCTTGCTTTATATGCGCAGAGTTCTGTGTTCCTTCTCCTTGCGGCGACTCAACCAACCTACAGGGCTACAGGGCTGGGTCACTGTTCTTGCTCCGTAGCTGAGCTGTCTGTCAGTCAGAAAGGCGTTTTCTGCCCTGCTAACGTAAAGAGCAACGAGACAGCTAAATAAATATAGAGAAAGAAAGTGGGCGAGAAAAAGTTAGACAAAAAGTGCAGAGAGAAGGGGATACGAAAAAGGGAGCACGAATAGCGCAGGGAGTACGAGAAACGCTATGGAGAGACAGAGAAAATATGGCGAGAGAGAAAGAGAGGCAAAAGAAGAAAATCGAAAGGAATAGGGCTACCAGAGAAAAACGGAGGATGTATTTGCGAGACAACCCAGAGGCAGCAGCAGCAGTAGCAGCAACAACAATAACAACCACAACGAGCACTCTGGCAAATTGGCTTCTACACTCTAGTCCGAACAGCAGTTTCTCTGTCCGCTTGCTGGGCGTCGGTTTGGATTGTCGAGCCAACCGACTCCCGGCCTGCCGGGAGCAGGAAGACCGCCGCAGGGCCATGATCCACACCAGTGGCTCAGTGACGGAACCACTAAGAACAACCTCAGCTCGACAAGCCCACCACCGTCACCACCGTTGCAGCGAGTTACGAGTAAGTAACACGGCTAGTCATAATGGGGACGTGTTGGGGACGTGGTAAAGACAATGGCAGTTGTCATGTTTGTTAAAACAAAATTAGATCTGGTCAAACTGCACGTACGCACCTACGTACACACGTGCAAGTGGGAAGGATAGCTGAATCGGTTACGGGTTCTATTTCGACAATGCCTACGACTGCTATGACTGTGAGCTAGGATGTCCTTGCTACTTTACACAAAGACCACGAGGTAGGCAGGCCGCAGAGCTCTAGTAACCCACACTTCGGCGGTTCTTCGTCTAGCTCGGAGTCGGCTTTGACAACATAAACAACATTATTATCCCCACCGTCACCGCTAGCACTATGGTCTTCACATTCACCACGAGCATCATGGTAATAATCGTCGTTCCTCTTCATTTTAAAGCAAGTCAATTTAAGAGGTTCTTTTTCTCTCCCCCCCTTCCGCCTCAACACGCAACGCTCTGTTCCCAGTTCCTGAGCAAGTGGGTACGTTGCCTCAACGTCCTGTATATTGTAGTAGTAGTAGTAGTAGTGTAGTAGTAGTATTTAAAAAATATATAATAAAGACTCTCTACTAATGACGCGGTACGAGGCTCTCCCCATCTTACACTCGTATGAATGTACCCCTGACGGCTAGTCCATAGCAACGGTCTTAAGTGGCCAGCGGCCGCTTGCACGCCAACAGCAAAAACCGGTCCATACCAGACCACAGCAAGCACTGTGTATATTCGTAAGGATAAATAGATGGGTTAGAGAACCCGCAATCACACGTTCGCACGGAGACAAATGTCCACTCCAAAGTGCTAACATAACGAACTTGTATAAATAATTAAAAAAAACCTAGTTTTTGTACGAATAGATGGGTGTATAGATAGATGTATGTACGTGTGTGTTTGTGGACGCGTGTGTTTGGGTGTATACTCACTCGTCTGTGTACATGGATACTGAATATGGGCGGTAGACACGTCAGGAATGCAGTCCCACCACTTACCTACTTACTACTACTTCTACTGCTACGATTACTGCGATCACTAAGATCACTATTTCTGCTATACGGAGTCGCACGAGCAATAGTAACAGTAGACGAAAAGCAGTAGTAGTAGTGATGTGAGTTTGCCATCTGCGTCGGACCGAAGGTCTCACAGCGGACTTCACCGGGCCAATAACAATATTGTGATGGTGGTCTGCGCCGAGGCCACCATCGTTCGTCGTCATTCAGCCAGTAGACGACTGACGACTACCCAGTCATCTTTCTTGTTTCTTCCGCTCTCGCTATTGCATCCTACGCGTTGCTCGCGTTTCTTTCTTCCACTCTCGCTGTGCGCGGGTGCTTTAGTTTTGCCAGCAGGCGTCACGGTTTGCACCGAAGCAGGCCTATTGCAGCTGCTGCTGCTGTGCCAAGAGGCTGTTAGCTACAATGTGTACTACTAACCGATAGCACGAGACTACACAAACCAACCACACTTGATGCTATTGGACTGCATAATGGATGATGAAAAGAACAATTACCGCAAATGGCTCGCGGAACAGCAAGCACACAACCACTTCGCCTTCGGCTTGACGTAGCTCGAGTGAGGCGGGTGGATCTCGCGCGAGTCGACGTTCGGGCAGCTATGGAAAAATACATATGCTCGTTCATATAGGCGGCAAGGCGCGCTATGCGCTGGTTTGCCGCGTATTGACAAGGTGATGTCAACTGTTACCATTGGTAGTAATACTATTTCTATTAAAACACACGCATGTTATTATTTTACATGAACAATATATATATATATATATATATATATATATATATATATAAACTGCCGAGTGTGCAAACGTATTGTAAATGATTAATAAATTTTTTTCTATATATATATATATTTTTTTTCTTTTATATAAATATATATATATATCTATATAAGAAACATACTTCGACCGCTGTTGTCTCCTTAGGGCATAGGGCGATTTGATGATATGGCGACCCACACAAGCATGTCGCGTTTTAGTCGCAGGAGCTCTTCGTAAGGTAACCGAATTGATGGTTATCGTCGTTCCGGAACGTGTTTTCAGTCACATGTTCAACCACAGCACAAGCATAACCAACAAACATAGACAAATTAACATGTACATTACACGCGTGCAAACGCGTATATGGTTGTATGGTTGGTATTTCTTTTTACTTCACCGTAAGTGAGAAGCGGCTAGAATGGTTAGGTCAGATGAAGACAGTAGATGGCTGGGTTAATCAGTCAGTTAATCTGTGCTTGAGTTTGCCTCAATCCGCCCTCCGACCCAAAACATCAGACGGTGTGTGTGTGGGGGGGGGGGGGGGTTAAAGGGTAAAGAGGGTAAACAGGCGTGAAGAAACAAGCGTCAAAAGGAGGCTCCCGTTAAACATCATCAAATGACGAGCGACGCACGACGTCAGACTTCGCTGCTGACGCGAAGCAGCCCGATCCAATGATGGCTCAGATCAATGTGCGTCCGCTCTGTCCGCCTCCCTTCACAAGTACCTCTCTCAAGTACGCAGTAAATTCACCCTCATCGGAGCCCGCACCTTGACAGGCATTCTAGAATGTAAAAAAAAAAAACACGTTTTAGGGAGGTTGTTTTTAATTCTAGACTATCCTTCGTCCCCTACGGGCTTGGAACTTGACCTGAGGTATATCCTCAATGCACCGAGGGCCGGACATGTTAAGATATCTAGGGTTTCCCCAACAGTCCTTGTGGCAGCATGACCGCTGACTCTCAGCGGTATGACTGTTAATCATCTATTCTCAATGAGCATCGCTCAAAGAAAACTCGACCAACAACAGGGATCGAACCGGCGACACCCCGGTAGATGACAGCCATGACTAGCGCCCCACTAGTCCCCTAGACCACGCCGCCACATTGGCAGTACTCGCCTTCCCACATGCGTAGGCACATGTGTTACGCACGACATCTCCGATATCGAGCGTTGAGCATTTGGCGCCGCAGTATTAGTTATTTTGGAGCGCGCCAGCAGACGCCACTCGTCTCAGATATGATCAATATGCTACAGGTCAACTGACCTGACGTCAGAATACGACGACACCACGCGCACTACGATGCGCACTAAGAAGAAACACGAATCTGTGTAGAGAACAAGAGTGAAACTTATACGATGAATAAACTAGGTCAAGAGGTGAGAGGGACAAGCGAAAGGTGCGGCGTGGTTCGTAGTGCTAACCGAGATCGGACCGAATAGTCACTCGCAAACCAGCAGTCAACGGGAGTGGTTAGCTGCCACTCTATAAGGTAGCCGCGGGATATCGCCTTCGGAGAGATACCCAAACCCCAGTACGTACCACCTTCGCTTGGCTACCTCGGATCCTCGCGATCCACCCCCAGATCTAATTGTTGTCAATTAGTAATAAGCGTTAGGTACGTAACATTTGGTGTCAGAAGATTATGAAGGACTCGCACTTCCGGCGCAGTCAACATCGCAATTTGTGACTGCATCATATCCGCCTCTATTCAAAGGCTCACGTAGCCTTCGTAAAGACTGTGGCTAGTACAACCGGCACTGTAGCAGCATCACCGTTCACGGTTCGGCGCAGATCTACTTCTTGACATTCAGGTCGGTCGTATTTACACCTTCTTACCATGTCTGAAGAGTCTAAAGTAGAGCTAGCGCGAGTATATCGCGAAGCTAGAAGACTAGCCCGCGCTTCGTTCACAAAGAAGAAGCAACAAATAACGGAATTCCTTCAAGATGCTACTTACAACGAAGACTCTAAGAAGAAAGCGGCTCAGCTTCTCCGCCATATTGAGGAGTTGATACTCGAAATGAACAAGCTCAATGATAAGCTACTTCCATTCCTATTAAATATGGAACAGAAAGACAGAGAGACGGCAGAAGAACGAACCGCTCAATATAGATTCGATGGTCTTGATATAGTCCACGAATTGCAAGATTTCATCTCTAAAGGTGCAAGTAACGACGCACCCCCGCCCTCCCCTGCACTTCCAGTCTTCACCCACGACAATTCACACAAGATTCCGAAGTTCGCAGGGGACGTTAAACGCTTCAAGGAGTGGTGGGAGTTTTTCGCACTCTACGCACACGACAATCCACATTTCACGGATATCGAGAAGTTTAAACATCTACGCGACACACTCGTCGGTCCAGCCGCACGGGAGATATCGCATCTGGGCTTCTCCGCTACGCAGTACAGCACCGCGCTCGACATCATCCGGAGAAAATTTGGACAGGAGAAGACGGCAGAAGAAGAGCACATCAGGGAGATTCGTCGTCTATGCTCCTCGTTGGATCTTCGCCGCCACGAAAAACTAAGTTACTTTACTTCAATACTCTCACAAAACATTAGAGCGTTAAATAGTCTAGGTACTAAGTGCGACACGCTATCAATTACCATATCACCTATGGTCCTGGATTGTCTGCCTGTGAACATAAAAGCCAGATTTATTAGAAGCTACAATGAAAAATGTAAATCACCCGAATATACCACATGCAAGCTAGAAGCACTACTAGAGTTTCTCGAAGAAGAAGTCCGCATCAGCCAAGCTATAAGCAGCTCATTCACACACAACAATTCACCAAAATTCAAACAACACTACGCATCTACACACTACCCTAACACTACAAACAAAAATCACACACAAGCTAACAGCAACAATGACAGGCGTGAATATGCGTTTTCGGTGAGCTCTACATACACGTGTATATTCTGCAGTGGTACTCACGAATCTCACAAATGCAGAAAAGTGCTATCGCTTGACACTCGTAAACAAATACTGGAGCAACAGAATGCGTGTTTTAAGTGTCTAAGAAAAAATCATTATGCTAACAAGTGCAGAAGCAAGAACATAGAGTGTGCGAAGTGCAAGGGCAAACACTACACTATTATGTGCGCAAAGACAACTTCACCGACAAACACTTCCACGCAACAATCGCACAATCAGACATCTACCAGTAATTTCACATGCAAAAACTCTACAGACTCTAACGCAACACTACTACAGACTGGGTTCATTCGTGTAGCATCAGGCAAGATGCGCACAATATGTAGAGTGTTACTCGACTCAGGAGCGCAACGCTCATATATATCACAAAGACTCATCGATATTCTTAAAACAAAACCAACCAATTCCCAATCGATGATTACATACACCATAGGAGGCAACGTCTCAAAAATACAAGCATACGACATATACGAAGTACACGTTCAAAGTAGATTCAGCCAAAAAAAAGCACTGTCGATAAGTTGCTTAGGCATCCCCGAAATAACCAAGGGTTTACTGCCAGTAGTTGGCGACACACACGGTTTAGCTCACATAGCCGACCATATTGATGGTGATTATTCCTACTCAATCGATATGCTCATTGGAGCTGACTATCTGCCAGAACTACTTTTGGGCGATGAGCGCATATTTGGCAAGCTCGTAGCCGTGAACACAAAAATGGGTTGGTTCTTTTACGGCAAGAACACCGCATCCTTTAACAACGCCGATATAGAAGCTAGCCTCTGTGCGTTATATGCGATGCAACCATGCAGTCCAGTGCCACCGCTCACTATCTCTCCATCGAAAAAACATACACGTTCACACAAACAAGATATTGACTTTTTATGGGACACGGAGTTATTAGGTCTCGGCTATTAGGTTATTAGGTTATTAGGGTGCGGTCATATACCACCAACACCGCCGTGACGAGACCGCCGCTACTCTCACACATACACATTAAGTACAGAAGCGCCTGCACGCCAACGCTATGCAGCCGCTTCGGGGGCAGTGTTACGCACGACATCTCCGATATCGAGCGTTGAGCATTTGGCGCCGCAGTATTAGTTATTTTGGAGCGCGCCAGCAGACGCCACTCGTCTCAGATATGATCAATATGCTACAGGTCAACTGACCTGACGTCAGAATACGACGACACCACGCGCACTACGATGCGCACTAAGAAGAAACACGAATCTGTGTAGAGAACAAGAGTGAAACTTATACGATGAATAAACTAGGTCAAGAGGTGAGAGGGACAAGCGAAAGGTGCGGCGTGGTTCGTAGTGCTAACCGAGATCGGACCGAATAGTCACTCGCAAACCAGCAGTCAACGGGAGTGGTTAGCTGCCACTCTATAAGGTAGCCGCGGGATATCGCCTTCGGAGAGATACCCAAACCCCAGTACGTACCACCTTCGCTTGGCTACCTCGGATCCTCGCGATCCACCCCCAGATCTAATTGTTGTCAATTAGTAATAAGCGTTAGGTACGTAACAACATGCAAGGAACAGTGTCGTCGCCGTCGTCGAGGTCGACGCCGGCAGCGGCCAAATAGCTGCCGCCCTCTGATCAATGATATGCTGACAGGCAGCGAGTCGCTGCTGCAGGCCGATGTCGATGGCGTCTCGATAAAGTAGCGTGGTCGATAAGCTTCGACGCCGACAGAGAACTGATGCCTTTCGGTGCATTCAGCCTGCGTCTGCAGGGCTGCATCTTGATGCTTGAAGCTCTATTTGTTCCCCGCTTTTAGCTGTCTTTCTAGCGCACCCGTGCGCACTGTTGGCCTTTATCGCGTTTTATAAATCAGGAGAACAAAAAGCTCTTTATTTATCTCTATATATCTTTTATTAGCTCGCGATCTTGCCTCATGTTGATCTAAGACCACCCAGTATACTTCTACTACCCAATCTTCTCCCCTGTGTTTTTGTTCTCCCGATTTCATTTCTCCGCTCTTGGCGTCGCTTGGTGGTTGACGCTACATCAAGGCGCCCATCGCGGTCATCGCGCCAGCTCTGCAGGATCATCCTCAAATCTTGCACGATCATTCCCCAACTCGCACGATCATACTCTAACCCCGGCTTGTACCCCGATTCTGCTCACCATTGTTTGTTTATCTGGTTTCCAGCCCTATAGAGTGCAATCACTCTAGTCTATCACCCTTTCCTTGTCTTCGGCACGCGCACGTGCACATTGCCGTTCCTTTACACCCCCCCCCCCCATTGTTTGTCTTCCCTCTCCGTCTCGCTCGATACGTTCCTCAACACCTCTGTCTTCGTGTGATTCAAGTTCTGGCTCATTGTGCGCGTCCATGCATCTGCTCAACCTCATTTTGTCAGGTTTCAGAAAGCAATCAATTTTGTGCTATTCGAATGCTCATATAGACAATAATTATACACCAGTGCAAACCCTGCCATGTAGACAACTTAGGATTGAGATCGGCAGATTCAATGTATATGTGTATATATATATGCTGATTCTCCAGCATATATAATCATTACACAAAAAAATAATTTTGTGTGCGATCAGGATTTCAAATATAGTAGTACAACTGTGAGGTTGGAAGGATGAACGTCTCCTTAACTCTAATTGTTCATTAGCTCAGTCTATGGCTGCTACATTGAGAGCGGCGTTTCTCCTACAGAGAGGCGAATACAGTACTTGCTTCAGAACCTCTGCTTCGTGACGATCCTTTGTGATTTCTTTCATGCGTTTAACTAAATGTATGAGAATCAAGTCAGTTCCTTCTTACCGATGGGCTCCAGAACCTCCATTGCGATAGGGACAAAAATGTACTTCCTAGCCAGTTCAAGAAATGTGCACCTTTCTACGGTTTTCCCGTGTTCTGCTATCCACTGTGGCTCGACTGAGCAGTGATGCAAGTAGAATACGGCCGCCATGCGTGAGACCGTCACGTTTCAGGCTAGGCAATTTTCATATGCTTATAGTGGGATAGTGGTTTTTACTTCAACGATAGCTGCCAAACCTCTTGGTTCCGATGTGGATAGTATACCGGCCCTTCTGAGAGCTCTTGGGATCACGGTATTGAGTTCTGCGTGTCTGGGAAGCCTACCAAAACTTTTATGGCTCAGTGGGTGTAGTCCGTCCATATAGTTTGCATAAAAAATACTTGGTAACCAAGGCAACTATCCTTAGTGCGCAGGCCATTTGTAAACAAAATTGGATCCAACACGATGCCGAGCTGGCGCGCGAACAAGACACTTTGAGCCAGCCTCCGCTAAAGAGATCGTTGTGTCTGGGATCGTTGTGTAAGAACACGCCGGGGTCGCTTGGTGGTTTGAAATTTTATAGAACTTCTCTAGACGATTGTCTGCGTATGTATTTATCCAGCGCATGTTGCTTGGGGCGCTCTTCCAAGAGACACGCATTCTAGAGGACGCCCCTAATGGCATGATCTGCTTTGGTTGTGTCGTTTCTGCCTCCTCATCAAGTGACTCTGCGAGGGAGCCAATTTGGATCAGTAAAGCGGCGTAGCAGGTTGAGGCTAGGCCAATAGCCTTTCCAAGTCCGAGGCCTTTTATTATTATTATTATTATTATTATTATTATTATTATTTCGTATTGATGCTACTTCTCCTGTGAAACAAAGTGCTTGCTGGCTTGGCTGTGGCTATCACCTTCTCATGCCTTGCCTTTCCAATGGAAAACGTCGTTTTCATTGTTGGCGCGATGAGTTGTTGATATAACATCAAAATTTAGTTGAGTAGCCGTTAGAATTCGAATTTGAATGGCAGCGGCATGCCGCTTGAAGCGTACGAGCCGTTACGCGGGTGGTTTCGTTTTGCTTCACCATGTCGTGTGGATCTTCACAGCCTCATGGCTGCTCGTGCCTCTGTCGCATGGCCACACACAGTACACTAAACTGATCACTGAGTTACAGGCATCACTCTGGTATGTTACTTCCTGGGTTTACCAACCTGCACACACATGAATAGACGTGTTTCCTCGGAGCTCGATATGCGCACGTCCGCACTCCTTGGCGTCCGCCAGATTCTTATTCGCCATTATTATTATTATTATTATTATTATTATTATGATTATTATTATTATTATTATTATTATTATTTTTTATTCTCCGACAGGTCATTGCTTGTATGAATTAAGTTTATTATTATTATTATAAAACACCTACAATATTGCTTATATGATTATTGCTTGAGTGTTGCCTCCCTGCAGGCTCAATGACACCATCAGTCGGAGGAACGCAGTCGATCTTGGCTCTGTTGTGGTCTCAAAGAGCTTCTTCCTCTCCAAGCCATTATTATAAAGTATATAGGTATATGCACTTCTTTGCATGAACAGCTTCTAATTAGAGTAATTACATTGGCCGGGATTACCAGACGTTAGGTTTAAGCCAGCCAGTAGGCTATCTTAGATTACAAGCTTAGGTGGCCATAAGAGGGTGTCAACGACGGGCTCTTTCCTTCTCAACGCCGCTATCGATAGCTACTATAAGGAAACGTCTAGCAGTTGACTTTAGCACCGATGTAATTAGCAACTGTTAATTACTAACGATATTAATTAGGATAAAAATGGTGTCTTTACTCCAAATGTTCTTTCCTCTGAATATATATATATATATATATATATATATATATATATATATATGCATATATATATGCATATATATTATTTTTCACGCAATCAAAAACCGAGTATACTCTATAGATATGTAAAAAATACCAACATGCTGCTTGCATATATTAACTGCCTGAACATCAAGTGGCTTGCCTAGTGACCTTTAGAGCAACTATTTGTGCCGTCAAATTGTCCCAGAGAATTTCAGTATTCAGCCGTTTAGGTTCACGCCAGTTTTGGTACGCAGATGACGCGACACGGGCAAGGACACTAATACACCACTGCGCACCAGCCTTGCCATCATCTATAGATATATATACATATTTATGAGGGCGTTTGAGTGCATGGATATGCATACACTCTGTATAGATAGTCAAGAATTTCGTCTAGTCTAGTAGAAAACAACGCGCACAGCCCGTGGAGAGCCACCCACCGAGTGAGACACGTGTATCGACGGTGTTTAGGGAGGTGTGCCGCAATACGCATTTCATTGCAGCGCGGCTTGCTTGGACGCGTGCGGTGTGGCACGAGCGGTTGATTATTGCATTTTCAATTGTGGCTTGAGGTGCTTCTTGGGGCTCTGGCTTGGTCATCGAATCGATCCGTTGAGGTGACGACGTTCACCAGCCAAGTCCAATGCGCGACAAATGATTGAATGAAGCATACGCCAATAGATACCAACGTACATACAGCAGAGACAGTCGTCGGCCCCGCATTCCGTGACCTCAAGCCGCAATCTTGACGCGCTGGCGGTGGCATAAGGACACTCACCACATACTGTATACAACCGCATACATAGACAGACCACAGCCCGCAGATCTGCTCGGAGAACAGATCTATCTGCTCAATGAATAGCACTTATACTTGCTGGTTGTTGGCGGCAGCGACGGCGGGGGGGCCGGGGATGGAGGTAGATGGCCTCCGTGCAATTACTGTGCTGCCTCGCGATGGATCCGAGTCGAGTACGGTCGAAAGCCTTCCGTCTGTTTTGGTTGGGCTCGGAAAGCGACGCGAAGCCGATTGCTGCCCGGCTGGTACCTATGTACTCGTATGTACTTTGTAGATCTATGTACAACCCCGTATGTGATCGTGTATATCTGTGTTGCCGTATGCTGTGATGGTGTATATCTGTGTTGCCGTATGCTGTGACGGTGTATATCTGTGCTGCCGCATGTTGTGCCTGTATATCTGTGCGCTGCCGTATGTTGCGTCTGTAAATCTGTGCAATCGTATGTCGTGCGTGTATATTTGTGCGCACTGGTACGTTCGTGCGCATGTATGACTGGATACGGTAGGCGAGTGTGTGTCACGCATCGAATGACGGTCACGTACGATGCACCGTGCCGCGCCCGTGACAGCCCAATCTGCCCATCTGCCCGGATTTCCTGCCCGCTAACCCTGCCGCCTTTAAATGTGATAGCCGGCCGCTAGTCATGCAGCATGGACGTAACTTCGGTAAATGTTCGATTGCTTAGTGTTGAGCGTGTCGAGCATTCGCGTGCCATGGCCATCTCTTCCTCTCCATGAACGTGACCTGCTTGTACCTGTATTTCTCTCTTTCTCTCTCTCTCCCTATTATCTTTCTCTTACTCACTGACTAAATCTCAGCTAATTCTCTGTCGCTCGCCCTATCGTGTTCGATTTCCTTGTTCATTCAATTGTTGCGACCTGCCTTCATATTGCACATTCATATGTGGGTGAAAAGGTTTTTTGTGCCGTTGTTGCTGCGTGTACACGGAACGAGAACGGAAAGTCAACGACGACTGGGGTCACAGAAGAATGGTCAAGTGAATTTTGGTAATGTACATTAGTAGATTTATACATTTTTGGCACATCTTAAGAAATATTGCTTCTAAAGTGTGCATCGCCATTGAGAGTCGTAGTACGACAGTCTACGGCACTCTCTTCCACTTCATCCCGTCGACAATATATACATTGCAAGTTATATTTCTAAACGTATAGCGTATAAGATAAAAACTTAACAAAGATACGTATGCATATATATATATATATATATATATAGATTCAGGCAAAAAATCGGTCCTATAATAATAAGGGATACTCGTTCACATCCAAGCGTACGGCTAAGTGTTTCATTTTAAACGTAAATTAACTTACTTTAAGACTGCGTGTATAACTTCTGCATGGCCTAATAACGACCGACATGTGATTGAGCTTTGACCTAATAAACCCATCAATGAGCTATTATTCCGCTTCTTGCGCGTAGCATTCATGACCTCCACCACGAATGGGGTGTTGCGAGAGCTGGAGTTCTGGCTCTAGCTCGCCCGTTTTGACTTACCGTACACATATTCGAATTCGATAGAACTCAGGTCACGAACGGGAACACGCTGGCCACTTGATTAAGCTAATTGCATCTTGTTGTTGAGGTAGCCTCGAATAAGTACAGCAGCAGCAGCAGTGTGTGGCTTAGCCTTTTCGTGCACGAAGGTGAAGTTGTGACCAGTGAACAGCTTTTACATAGGGCGCGACGCAACGTGTCAGAATGTAATCAAGGTGCCGATGAACAGTTAGCTAAACGTTTGACCATGGAAGACCATGAGAACCGTTGATTTGCCGTGGACCTACCTGCACGAGTTCAGTTCTCCTGCCTAAGGATATTCTGCACTCCGAGCCATAATTGAACCGGCACCGTAACTGACACGCTCCACATTGCCACCAGGTTATGCAAACCGTTCGCCTTATCGGCGGTGTCGTGCTCGTCCATCGTTGAGTGACAGCGTGGACAGTGACATCCGAAATTAGAACAGCCTGTCTGTCAATCAACGGAGTCAACGAAGCTATTCGTTCGTGATCTGCGCGAGCGAGTATCGTGTTTGTCGGTGAGCTGTGGTCAGCGTTTGGCCCAATAAAGGCCCGTTTGCTCCACCGTTTATGCTATGCAGTCTTCGCCTTACCGTACGGTAATCGGCACTAACAACGCGCTTCGTGACAGCACCGCGAAATTTCTCAAACTGGACAGCGGTAAGTCGGCAATTTCGAGGGAAAAAAAGAATATTTATTAAATGGACACGGTCGTTTTGATTAGTTGTAGCTCGAGTTGTCCAGCCTGAACCCGCCCTTCAGTGGAAGTTGCTGCTCTGATGACTTGATATCGTCGGTGGGCTCTGCAAACGGGACGGTGGTGACTGGTCCGCATTCGGCTGACAAGATGTAAAAAGTTGACTATAGCCAAGAAAAGCCACCTACAACTTAGGCGGGATATCAATTTCTGCGAACCTACTGTGGGCTTCATCACAGAGCAATGTCACTCGCTAACCAACAAGAAGCGTCTTATTAGAGACTTGGTTGTACGTTTGATATGAGACACCTTCGAATAGAACGGAAGTACTCTAAGCCGAGATCGTTTATCGGGGCGTTCTCCAGTTTGCCGCTTCATAAGGTCGAGAACGAGACGTCTTGTTTCAACAATGTGATCGAGTTTTAAAGCATATATATATATATATATATATATATATATATGTGTCTTCTAGTTGCCGAGTGGCGACCCCAAACATGTGTATTCGTACGCACAGCATCGGCTGAAGACGAAAGATAACCTGGCTGTGTTGAAACGGTCAAACTGCAACATTCTTGTGAATGACCAGGAGAAGTGCGAGGTCCTGCGAGAGCACTTCGTCAAAACCTATGTATACGCTTAGACTACTACTACTACTACTAAGACCCACTTTTCCCATTATTGCTGTAACCTCCCATCCAAACGTCTACTTAAAGGATGAACTTGATCTAAGGCCAGGAGCGGCACTGAAGTATTGTAAGAGCCTTTCAAACAAGAGAATCATTATTTTTCGCTTTTCTGCTTGGCTATAAAAAGACTGTTAAAACCATGGCCGTACCTGGAGACAAACAACGGACCTGGTGCGACCAATTATCATGTACGGATCACAGGCCTGGCCGCCGCTCTACAGCGGTAATATAGAGCGTCTGCGAAATGCCCAGGATCGCTATAACTGAAGAATCCGACTGACTTCGGACAGGGTCTACTGTCACCCTGCCGTCTGTTCGTGATTACCTACGTGAGGCGGATCTCAGGCACTACCAAGACTTGAAGAAACACCCGGGGCGCTTTGAGAAGCAATTCGACATTCACGAAACGATTACTCGTTCCGGTGCACTATTGAAGGCCAAGGCTGTCACTAGATCGGCTAAGATAGCCAATATCTATTCATGGCGGATTATGCGCGCCCTCAATGCCTTCTACGCCCAGCGATCTGTATATATGAAACATCTTTTTATAGTATAATACTTTATTAGAGTGCTCTCTCTCTCTCTCTCTCTCTATATATATATATATATATATATATATATATATTTGAAAGGGGAGTACTAAAGAAAGGACATTTCTGTATACGCATACATAACGTGGGTTTACATATTCATAGAAGAAGTGAAGCCCGGTGGCGTGGTGCATTCGCGTGCGCCTTGCGACTGAAGGAGACACATAGGTGCACGGGTTCGAGCCCAACCGTTGCACATTTGTATTTATGGGACCGGTCTTACGAAGCAATGCGAAAGCAAACCCTGTGGACGTTAAATGTTGGCTGAGGGTTAGCCCGCAAAAGTTAGGTATTGATAGAAGAAGCGAAATCTATATACGAGACAAATATATGCGTACTGAAGCAGGAATGCTCAAGTGATCCGTAGGGTGTAATTTTGCTTGTAAAAGCGAGTATTGTGGTCTCCAATAACGACACTCGCTCGAACTAGAGGAGAGATGAGCATAACGAAAGTCACGAGAGAGACAGAGAAAAAGAGAGAGAAAAAGAGAAAGAAAGACGGCGCGAGAGAACGAGGCAGGTAGCTAGAGATGGGACGGGGGGAAGCTCGTGGGACCCGTGATCTCGCCCAGATGGCGGCGACGACCGGCAGAGGGGTGCACGCGGCCTGAGCTAGCTGGGGTTGTTGGTGTTGTTCTGCGGGAGGGGCTGCGAGAGCGGCGGTGGCGGCCGCGTTTCCTCTCCTCTGACGACGACAACGACGACGCCGATGACGAGGACGCTGACGGGCCGCCGAGTCCAATAGCCGCCAAGAGAACCGTTGTGGGTCGAGCGTTCGACGGACTGCTCGTTGCAGGCAGGCTCGCAAAGCAAAGCGAGCAAACCCGGGCGCGATCGCCGCGAGACGCTCCCCACATGCACACACACACACACATATATACAGCCAGTGGAGTGATGACCGACCATCAAGCTGTCAGAGCGCGCTCTGATCATTTTCCGATTCGTCAAGCAGAAACAAGCAGACAGTAGACAGACCAAGAGATCCACGCTCATCGGCGCTGATAAAATAATATAGATATATATATATATATATATATATATATATATATATATATATATATATATATATATATATATATATCTATATATATATATATATATATATATATATATAGATTTCGCCGCTTGGCCGACCTTGTTCTTTCGCTCATATTGAATGAATCGCTTTTTCTTCTTCTTCGCCACCGCTGCCGTCGTCGCTCGCTTACAATAAGTAGTTGAAGGGTACAAGTCGTCGTAGTAATAATGCTCTCCGTCCGCGAGGTGGTAGAAGTAATCGTAAGTCATATTGCGCACTCTGCGCCGATAGAATGGCACGCAAAATCGCTTTCAGCCAGTCAGGGAGCCAGCCACCGAATGGCGCCCAATATCGTCACCATCGACCACCACGAGCTGTCGACACGACCGAACCAAATGTCAAATTACTGCATCGGCGCATACTCAGGATTCACTTAGTTTAAGCACAAACGATAAAACTGTCATATATATATATATATATATATATATATATCGAAGATAGCAGAGAAGAACCAGCTATGCCTCCTAAACCTGGCGGTTTATCTTAGTTTACGCGACCACGTCAAGCTGCACCTGAGTAGCGCGGTTACCAATGACGCTAGCCACAACTGCGACAAGACGTATAATCACACACGTTAAAAAAAGAATTCATTTTAATTTGCATTTTTTGCAAACGTAGCAAAACGGCGGTCTGAAGAAACGGTCAGTACCAACAACGACCGTCGTATCGCTCTTACCCGCAGCGACGTCAGCATCATAACTTTAACAGGTAAAACAATTATAATATAATTAGTATTATTGTTATTTTAATAAGCAGTTAACAGTAACTACAGTAGTCACGGCAAGCAACAGCGCCGACAACAATTTCCGTTTTAACAAAAACAAGAACAACAAATAGAAAACGATGACAAATCACAAAGACGACGACAGAGATCATAATCTTAACGACAATGAAAACTCCAACGAAGATAAACCGACGAACATCACAACAACAACAACAACAACAACAGCAACAGCAACAACAACAACAACAGATAAACGAGTAGATTGCTAGGAAAACGGGCAGTGAAGGATTATGTGTGGCAACCCGCTACCGCTGTTACCACTATTTGCCGCCGCCGGAAAATGTCCTCTGCTGACAGTACCAGAGGGTCTTGTGGGTGTCATAACTCGCCGTAGCAAGAATACGTATAGAAGTATTCTTGTTGTTGTTGTTGTTGGTGTTGTTGTTGCTATTGTTGTTACCATGACAAGTAATACTGGTGGTGTTTATGCATATCTTAACACTACGACCGTCAACACCGTCGTAGGGTTGTTGTTGTTGTGTCATCGTCATCATTATTATCATTATCACCATCATCATCATCATCATACTAATTATAATCACCATCATCATCATTATCGCCACCATTGTAGATCAGTGAAATTCGGGTATGGCAGAGCAGGAGACACAGAACATGGTATCAGCCCATCGCAGATAGCAATGCTTGTTGTTTTTTCTGCATGGCGGTAGCAGAAACAGCATAAGCTTCGGCTAGAATTGCAGCCACCCACCTCCGGTGGACCACAAAGTACGAATAGCATAATCAGCAGCCGTATCACCATCATCATCATCATCGCCTCCATCCTCATCATCGTTATGATTCCATCTAAGAAATATGAAGCATGCCATCAGCGCATAGTTAACAAGCCAACAGCTATACAAAGTCGTCTACAACTAGACCGAAAAAAAACATATATATACATATATATACATACGTAGATAACATATGCATAAATGTGTGTAGCGTGCTACTGAGCAGCAGCAGCAGCACAAAACAATGACCTCCAAAGACATTCCAAGTGGGAATGGCATGGCTGTGGAAAACGACCCTCGACCCAGCCCGTTCGACTGAACGCCGACACAGACCGCTCGTTGCTCTGTACGAAAGAAACTAACCGACTTACTGACGATGACGACGACCACGATTTCAACCGCCGCGCGCAAGAGGAAAAGGGGAAGCGGGAGGAGAAGAGGTAAGAATCGGAGGGAAAAGAAACAAGCTCAATGCTGGGGAAGATGCTGAGACAACAGCTGCTTTTGCTATTGTTGTTGTCGTTGGTGTTAGTGTTGTCAAGTCAAGTCAAGTTGTTGCCGTTGTTGTTGTTGTTGTTGTTGCTGTTGTTTTTGCTATTGTTGTTGTTTTTGTTGTTGTGAAGAAAAATAAATAACGTCTCAAACTGTCGCCACCGTCGCTGCAGCTGCTGGAAGCGCCTCTGCACTTTTCCGTAGGTCTTCATATCGACTCGGTGGGCACCGTTGTGTTGTTTGCACCGCTGCAGAATAGTACCACTGCGTGTACTAGAACAACTGCGACTAGATCAACTACATCGCTGGCCACTACATGCTACTACAGCCTACGATTTACAAAATCGAGACGAGTATGTCGGCTACTGGTATCGACGGCCACTACTGCCATTCTGGCAATAGTGACCGGCATTTACTGCTAATATTTCGACGGGTACAACAGGGGCAGCCAACGACCACGCCACCATATTGGATCAACGGCGAAACGCCATTACTACTAGCAACAGCAACAACCGCAACCACAGCGGCAATTGCAACAGCAATAGCAACAGCAACAACAACAACGGCAACAGCAACAACAACAACAGCAGCAACAGAATCAGCTGCAACTTGGCACTTGGAGAAGTCGTAGTCATAGTGGAAGTCGTCCTCCCGTTTTCCAGCTGACGAATAACAAACTGCGTAGCAGTGCAATACGCGCATGCCGATACACGTTTCTTCGGACAACGGTATCGACAACAAAGACGTTAGCGGCAGCGCCGAAAAACAACAACAACAACAACAACAATAGTAGTAGCAACAACAACAACTACAACAACAACAATAGTAGCAGCAACAACAACAACAACATCATCAACAACAATAGTAGCAACAACAACAACAACGATACTGCTACTTCGCTGCTCGTTGCACCGAGCAAGGTAATAGAGGTACACAAGCAGCAACAACAGCAAGAACGACAAGCAACAGCCGTTGGCCGGACGGGTGGACGACCCCCGGCCGCCGACCTCAGGACCAAAGCGATCTCTCTTGTATTGCCTTTGTCCTTTTGCCTCGCCTCGCTTGTTCTACAATAGCATCATACACAAGAAGAAGAAGAATTTTATTATTATTATATTTTTTTATATACAGACTAAACTGATTACCAAATAGTACTAATGACATATAGATAACTGGAATGACAAGTAAAACAATGTATGAAACACGGATGTTCTGTAAGGAACGTGTGTTTGAAACTAATAAAACTGAACTGAACTGAAAAACTGAACTGAACTGAACTGAACAGGAACAACAACAACAAGGACAACAACAACAACAACAACAAAAATAACATTACCATAGGAGGAGATGATGGCACGATAGACAGCGGCAACGACAGCAAACACAACGAACAGAAATAATGACGTTAGACCACTACATTAATGTAACGGCCGCCGACAGAAATACATGAATTGCATACATCCCAAAAAGCACAAGCGACGCAGCATAAACATTAACGGCTGCAGCGCTGCTACCGACGGCGATGACGATCTCTACAGGGCCAAGGAAAACTGAACAGCAAGAATGACAACAACGACATTAACGACAACAACGACTACAAAAACGACAACGACAACAGCAATAACAGCAACAACAACAACAACACTAAGACTGATAACAACAGCTGCGGCAGCAGCAGCAACAAAAAGCAATTACAACCCCATAACAGAACCACAACTGCGACTAAGGCTACGACCCCTGCTGCTGCACCCGCTACCGCCGTAGATGCAGAAGAAGAAGAATACTCTCATAACAGAAGCAATCTGTGCAAAAATGACCGTATGCCTAGGACAAAATGCACGGGTTTGCATTGCGTGTGGTTTGGCTCTACACTTTAATGCCAACCGACTGAACGACAGTTTTAACCCTCTGAATGAAAAGACGCAGAGATCGTAGTCGACTAGACGCTCAGTTGGAGCTGAACCGCCGACAAGTCACTTGCGTATCGCATCATCCATCGAGTGATGACCATTTTACCTCCATCCTGAGAAGGAATTGGCGATATGGCGTTCTTAAACACGTTACGTGACACAGAACGTTTGTTTTCAATGTTTGCGCCCGAAAAACAAACTGACTGGCAGTCCTCGTACGTACGCAATTGTCGCCTCGTAATTATTGTTTGTACTATTTATCTATATTTAATCGGTGCCAGTCGCACACAAGTCGACACCGGCCAAAGACAGAACGAAAAACGTATTAGCAGCGAGCAGCGACGGTAACAACTTACCTAATAGTTCCGGGCGGAGGTGTGCAAATACTCTCTTCGGTGCAATCTTGCCATCGTGCTGTGTCGTTTGCGGTCCGTGACACTGAATCAGATCACTGCAAAGAAAATCAAACAACCTATTTTAGACTCTGTTTCTCTGTCGTTTGTTTCTCACATGGTGGTGATACACATGGACAGACAGGCGCAAACAATACATACAATCATCACCCACCCACATGCGTACACAGTTCGTATCGTTCGTGAGTTAGCTTAATCAACAATCCCACGGACGGCGTCGATCCGTTGCTTAGCTGGCCAAGCTAAGACAGACAAATGGTTGGCACTTATGGTTCAACAAATCGAGTGCACTAAAGTGGCCTAAAGAGGCTCTGCTCTACAAATCAACCAAGTCTGAGCAGTTATCGGCTAGCGCCCCACGACGACACCGCCGCCTTCCCTCCTTCGAATGGAGTATTAGCAGCAGGAATAGGGCACCGTCAATGGGAGAGTGTCCATGGGGGTCATCTTCGAGACTGAGACGCGACATCAGCTGCCTCATGCGGCGACATACACATGCACTGCAATCGGCGACTTCAACGAGACAATACCGATTTCATGGTCATGGTGATACCAGCCCAAACACTTCTGGCAGATAGTCATGCGTTTTATTATTATTATTATTATTATTATTATTATTATTATTATTATTATTATTATTATTATTATTATTATTATTATTATTATTATTATTATTATTATTATTATTATTCACGGCCAAGCGATCCGCTCTCAATCCACGCACCTCTACTAAAGAGACTAGATACTACGTTGAGGATCTACAGCAGAGCCACAGTGCTACTGGACATTGGGCTGGCGCGGAAATGACTTTGTAGGAAGGAGCCAACAATTCAATCTGAATAGAATACAAAGAGCTCGTATTGAAAATCTGTTGGAAAGCCAGAGAAGTGTCAATGATTGCGAGATTAATAATAACATTAATTATTAATTTAGAATTAATAATTATAGTTATTAATTTTTTATATATATATATAAATTATTAATTTTGTCTATATATATTATATATATATATATATATATATATATATATATATATATATAACGTGTGCATTCTGTCAACACTGTCATACAGTCACTAGCGCTTCATCCCCGAACAGCAGTAACTACAGTGTTTGCAACACAAATCTTACATCTCATACGATTTATACTTCTTCTACATACTCTCTCTGAAAATGTAATTTAGCTTTATTGGCTCTCCCATATATTTTGTCTATTTCTGTCATAATGACGGCGGACACAATGGCTGACGACTGTGTCGACATTATCAACAATAATAACAACAACAACAAAAACAGCAACAACAACAACAGCTACTAGTACAACTGCGAAAATCATACCCTCAGCGAAAACTACCATAACGTCGTTAATACCAGCAAGATCTACTAGAGCAATTTCGCTATTACTATCAACAACGACGCCGAAAGCGACAACAACAATCTCCATGTTGTTCACCGTCGCTGGAACCATACAATTCGAACACTTTATTCGAGCTTTCTACTTACTCACGCCAGTTGATCGAGCAGTAAAAATGTCACTCGTTTTCGCTGGTATTGCGTGTGATTTATAAGGCTATATATATATATATATATATATATATATATATATATATATATATACTCGTACATCTAGACGCCAACATGCTGCCTAAGTGTTCACCCATGCTTTCAGTGCAACGACGACAACAACAACAACAACAACAACAACAATAATACCGTAGACCCGAACAGAAGTTGCTACGGGTGGCATCTAAATCTGTAGACATACGAGTGTATATTTGCGTATGTTCGTAGTGTGATGATGGTGAAAACGTGCAGCTCGCAATCTGTTTTTTTTTGACGGTTCTCATGTTTGTCTTGTGCTTGAAGGCGGGAGGACTTGCTTCATCCTTCGTTATGTTCAGTTGCTCTCTATGGCTTTTCCCATTGCTCTGTTCCACTCTGTCTGTCTCTTTCGCTCACTCTGCTGTTTGGCTGGCTCTGCCGTTTGTAGCTGGGGGTGCTCGAACAAAATGCAATAACAATAATAATCATAGGAGGCTGAAGCCATCCACCCCAAGCAGTTACAAATAGCCAAGAAGCGGCGTAAAATCTTTGTCCGCCCCCCCCCCCCACTTTCTCTATCTCTCTGTATTTCTGTTTCGCTTGTTCCATCCACCGCCACCCCAGACCTACAATGAACACAACCACTACAACTATTACACGTACATAGTTCAGCCTTCGGTTGTCAGGTTGTCCACCGACAGTGTCAGCAAATGACAGAGAGTCGCAGATAATCCAACCTTATGCTCGTCCGTCTACGACATAACCTGGACCTGGAAAAAAACCGTGTCGTCTTCAATTGTGTTTTTGCTGTTGTTGTTGTTAATAGTGTCACGATTGCACGTTAACAGTAAACATGTATCAGCCATTTTTTGTTGGCTTTTGTCGTTTCGGACAGATTCGTAGTAGCCCGCGTGCGCTATTGAGGGATTTCTACCTTAGCAGCCAACTTGGCGAAATTGTGGGTGAATAAACAGTGGTCATACTAGCGCGTCACTAACGTGTAACTGGCAAATCGTTGCAACGGAACAGGACAGACTCCACGCAATCGCAGCTACATAGAAACGATCGCGGACGCAGCGAGCGGACGAGCTAGAGAAACCTATAATCGATCGACTCCTGACTGACACATGTTTGCCACGTAGAAGATCGTCGCCTCTCCAACCGGCCGCAATACGCGTATCAGCGTCGCAGTTCGACTGTAGTGTCACGAGTAGAAAAATAAGCAGGCAAAATGAACAACAACAGCAGCAATAGTACCAGCGGCACTCGGGAAATCGAACTGCAAGCAGGAGAGGAAGGAACAGCGCTACAGAGAGTCAGCGCAATAAAAGATTTAAGCAAAAGCCATCAGGCTCAGAATTGTGCCACGAAACACCGCCATTTTCTCAACTCTCCCCTCTCCCCGTCCGAAAAAAAATCTCCTATGTAGCACATTTCGCTCCATCTTGCATCTCTCTCTCTCTCTCTCTCGCTTTCTTTCTCTCTCTCCCTATATATATATATATATATATATATATATATACATATATATGCAGCTGCAAAATACCGTATTTCACGTCATTTACAGTTGCGTCTTGTTGGTATTGTGCAATTGTCGTTGTCGATGTTTTTGATGTTTTTGCCGCTTATTTGCTGCTGCTACTGATAATGTTGTTGTTGTCGCCGTCGTCGTCGCCATCGATATTGTTATTGTTGTTGTTGTTGTTGTTGTTTTTGATGTTGATGTTGTTGTTGTTGCTGTTGTTGTTGTTGTTCTCGATCAAATTCGTGCAAGGAGTCCAGTAGCAGCAATAACAATCGCAGTTGGAGCAACAACAGCAGCAGCGGCAGCACCAGCCGAAGCGACCGAATCAGCACCGGGTCTATTGAGAATCGTCACAGCTATATTGCAACTTGTTGGCGCCCTTAGCATAGGAGACTTCGCTTCAGCGTCGTCGTCGTCGTCGCCGTCGTCTCGTCCTCAGCGGGTCCGAAGCAATAATGCTCGCCTCGTAGTTTCGCTTCTGCACCTCACCCTCAGCAGCCCTCAGAGACCAGCAGCAGCAACAGCACTACTACTACACTCATTCAGTCGCGCATTCGGGCGCTCGCTCACACACAACTTATTCGCAGTGCGGCAATACTATACTATGTCTTCCTCCGCCGGCCAGTCGGTCGGTTGGTGTCGCGCCCAACCCCCGGGCCACCTCCACAAGCTCCCCCCGCACATATACACACGGGACGGTGTGCCACAACGCGGTCGTTGGGCGACGACAATCCAGCAACAATTGCTGGCTGGATACTTCAGTGCGACTTTCAATACCACGCACTCGCACCGGTCATAATGCTTCGCTTCATTCTGCAGTCAAGCACTCGGCGAAAGTGGTGGATATGATGTTACTTGCTACCTTTGTCATTACTATTATTACTACTGCTACTACTACTGTGAGAATTGTGAGAATCTGTGGGAATCCTTCTTATTATTATTATTATTATTATTATTATTAAACTTGTTTACCAGTACGTGAGGCTCAATTTACTTATTGTAGCGACTTAGCCACTGATATACTTATTATTCTTGTTTAATGTTTACAATATTGATAAATGAACGTTTTCACTGTTATCCGTTCATTTCGCGTCAGCCCATGGCGCCCATAACAGAAGCCCATCTTGACATCATCCGTCTCAGAAACATCGCTTTTCGTCGGTCGCACGTAATATTCTCCGTACGTTTTGCGATATCCCTCCAAAATTGGGCGGTATCGAGACACTTATAGGACCCGGTGTCTCTAATGCAATAGGCATAAAGTGGTAGCTCCTTGACGGCTTGAGATACTTTTTTCGCTTTTCCGAATCTGCGGCCTATACACACTCGGCAGAGGCTGTGAGGAAGGTATGATAGCGCGATATGAGACAGTTACATGCCAAACAAGGCTTTTGTCTGACCATAGACATATGGTAAGACCATCAGGTCGTAACTCATTGCCTCTACTTAGACATTTAGGCTTGAGTGTGGATGATATTCCTTCTCTTTTCTGTGCCCGTCTCACTTTCCATTGAGCCCGGCACGTCTTGTTAGTCTGCCGATTTTTAGGCAGTTCAGCGGTTGTAGACCGTCAGAATCGACTAGTCCACCACACGACGTGCACAGAAACGGCTCACAGGCGGCCTATCCTAATAATGGACACCATGCAGAAAGAGTTAGGATCCGCCCTGACGGGAGGGCAGGCCATTAAAGCCTCTCCCGCTAAGGGAATGCTGAGCCGCTAAAAATGGCACGTTTTCTTATTGAAGTAAGGTCATCCATGACATCACTTGTCCGTTTCTGACTTTTACAAGCGTCAAGTGTATGTTGGTTGGCGTGCTGTTTTTGGCTCCTGATCATCGCATCAACCAATATCGGTATTTTCTTAAATTCGATTTTTTAAAGTCTCGTCGTAAGCTACAAGATTTTTCGGTATTTCTGAAAGAATCGTGGTAAACCAAGACTGTGCCTTTCTAGACTGAGCCTTCTGCATAGTCATCAAACGTGGGCTTATTCTTACAAGGACTTCTCGTTTTGTACGAAGAACCCGTGCAATTTCTTCACACACGGGGAGAGAACCTAGTATTATACCTAGGCCATCCTGCGTGGCGCGAATTATTCCGGCAAATGCATGATTGTTTGGGTGGCTTTCTTTTGCTTTGGTAAATTGTCTCCCAAAGCTAACATCTCACACCTAGAAGTGTTGAGTGTCAGCGCAGTTCTGGTTCTCCGAAACGCAGTACGGCCCACAGATCCTTCACGACTATGTCCGCGTGACCACCCAGTTAAATTACCTGAACAATCCAGGTATCAGACGTTAAAGGGGTCTTTGAAGACTTAACATCAGTTCAGAGCTTCCAAGATAAAACAAAGCTGGCCCCGGTGAATCTCCTTGTTAGATATGATTTTTGGACTCTATCGTTACATCTAGATATTTTTTTCGTAACGCCAGTCCACACGCCACTGTCTAATTTCCTTTAAAAGGGTTATTAGATAGATTGAGTTATTCATCTTTCTAAAGGCTGTTAGCTTACATCGTAATAAATCGTTAGGCAAATTTTCGGTAAAGTACCATTAAGTACTGTAGACACAAACATATTTTGTTTGTTAAGCGGGCGTTCTGAAGAGGAAACCGTCTGACCGAACATGCCTCACAGATGTCGAATCCGCAGACCATTCAAGTTGGCGCTACCTGATCGCCCGAGTACCGCAGGCATAATAGACCTGACGCACTTCGATATTATCGAGGCCTAAGGCGGCCGGTTGTTTTAATGACCCCTACGCGCACTTAGCAACCGGGTAGGGAGGACGAGCACTTCGTCCGCAGTTTGAACTCTGTGTGTGTGCGCATCGTGTGGCGCGATTATGCCAGCAGGGCTCGGGCAGCAGGGCGAATATGACCATCTGCTGGTTTCACCTCCGCTTGGCGGAGACTATTTTCGTCTTTTTTCTTGCGTGGCGTGAATCGACGACACATTAAAGAGTCCTAGACTCTATTTTAGTTACATTATCACTAGCTGTTGGTTGCAGACATCAGCGACGGAAGCATCATGACAGGATTCGCCGGCTTTCTTAGGTCATGCCTCGAGTTGAACTTGCTCAATGCCGTAGTATATGCTGTTTTCCTTGCAACGGTCAAGGCTGCTCTAGAAGAGGAAAAACGACTTTATTAAGCATTCTCTCTGGGATGGAGACGAAGCCGAGCGAAGCGGGGCTGGTTATCACGGCGATTCGACGACGGTTCCATTTCTCCAGCTGTCTGTGACCGTTACTCACACAAAATTCCCCAACTGCTAACTGTTCCTACAGCATTCCCTTTCCTACAGCAGCAGCAGTAGCAGCATCAGCCGCCGTCGCCACAACAGCAGCAGCCCCTAATCACCACCTTGTTATTGCAATTTTGGTCAACCGATCAACCCACGTTCGTACTCATCGATTGATTCATTCGGTTGATGTCTCTCTCTCTTTCTTGTGCCCCCCAACCTTTCCTTAAATGATCTCTCCCCTCTCTTTTTCTTTCCCTTCCCTATCGTTGCTATTCATAAGAATTCCTTCGGCGAGTCGAACAGCACGCAGTTAAATTAGTCGGATGACAGCAAGTCTCCCACTCGCGTTTTTCAATTAGGCAAGCCCGGCCACATCAAGATTATATATATATATATATATATATACATTTTCCTTCGTCCTGGGGAGGGCAGGCGCGCTGCGGCCACTACGATCCGTTGACGAGCGCCGCAGTGTGATGGCTACCGAGTGCGCGCCGCTCCGGATATCCGACGGTCGAGGGTACTGCGCCATTAGAACTACACCATTACTACTACTACCACTACCACTAGTCGGGCTCCGACGACGACAACAGCTGCAACAGTCACGAGTCGAATAATCATCTTACTGATTGTGCTCAGCCAGTATCTTAAATCCTCGTGTCGCGTGAAGTCTGATCTCGGCTGAAGTGGGTGAGCGGCAGCGGCGGCAGCAGCAGCTCGAACGGACGCGGGGCGTTTGCTTAGAAGCGGACGCGTTCTATCCCCTCCTCCTTCTTGTCGTTTTCCTACTAATACTAATGGTACGACGACTACTACTACTGCTACTACAACGATTGAGGCAAGAAAGACAGGAAAAGGGAGGAAAAGACATAGAGACAGATATGTGTAGGGGAGGCGGGGGGTGGAAGGGAGGCAGGGGAATAGGGCACAGTCGATTGAGAGGCAGCGATCAAAAGCAAGAGAAAATAAGAGAGACACACAGAGATCGAGATCTAGCAGCCGCTCTCTCGCGCGCACAAGAACAAGAGAGACGGAGACGGAGAGACATAGGCCGAGCGCACGTGGAGCAAGCACTCGTCGAAATTAAATTCCCATTGAAAGCCATTAAATTTAAATTCCCCAACAAGAGCAAATGCTGCTTTTTCTTCTTGCTCTTCTTCTTCTTCTCATCTCGGCTTCGTTCGCTTTCTGTTCAGCGCTCGACCCATTCGCCCACCTCAGCCAAACACCCAAACGGCCAGACGCCTATCGTCATCAGTTTAGCCGGTGGTGGTGGTGGTGCTGCTGTCATGAGAGCGGCAACGTCTATATATATATATATATATATATATATATATTCGTATATAAATTAGAGGGCCCATCTGATTTTCACATTCCCTCTGTCTCACTTTACTGATAAGGCTGCTGTTGAGTTGCACGCACGCTTACTTCCACACACAGGCACACACAGACACATCAAGCAAACTTCCCCTTCTCCCTGATTATTATCGCGCCAGAAAACCTGGTTGTAGTATAATCCTAGTAGTTGTAGTAGTAGTAGTAGCAATAACAGCGGTAGCGGCAGAATATTGCGGTGGTAGCGCCGCCTGTCGCAGGGGTAGCTAGCCTAGGCTGTACTAAACTAGACGAGGTTGGGCTATGAGGTAACTAAGTGCAGGAAGAGAAATGGAACCGACAGCCCACCGTGGACAGGAAACGAAAACACCAACTATCCGTCGGCGAGCTAGACACTCAGCTAGCCAGTCAGCCAGGTATGCCGCGTGTGAGTCTGTCTCAGACCGGCCAAGAGACGAACGGACGGGAACGAATGAGAAAATCATCAGCGGGCAACTAGGAAGAAACTCGATGCGGCTGCCACACAGAGAGTACTGAGGATCCGATCCGAAAGAGGAACAAGGAAAAAACCATGTATAACCAGGAAACTCTGAGAGATCCAAGCATTACGGAGCAGAAACAGAAGAAGAAGCGGAGAAGGGAGAGGAAGAAGACGAAGAGGAAGATAGAAAGAGAAAAACCGGCTCGGCGACCAAAACTAATCTACAAGAATCCAGAAGGTAGAAACTCAGAACGACACTGAGAGGGACCGGTAGAATGAGATTGAGTAAGAGAAAACTCGACAAAGCAAAAAAGGGGAGGACACGTTCGGAGATCAACGGCCGCTTAGAGATAATCGATGGATATAAAGAGAGGGAGAAAAGGTAAGGGGAAAAAACAGAGACTGAGTAATATGTCGAGCGTGAGAGGGAGAGCTAGAAATAAAATGAGCGACATTGAAAAGGGTTTTAATCGCCAGCACCAAACAGGAGCAGCCGCAGCAGACTCTACTCGTATAAACGCAAATATAGTGACGAGAGGTAATGTCGCTACTCCTGCTATTTTATCGGCCGTAATTTCGCTCACTGTTGTCGTTATTGTTGCTGTTGTTGCTGCTACTGCTTTTGAATGCACGTCAGTGGCGTAATGGCGTAATGGCGTACTGCCGATTTAGATCAATTAGTTCAGAAGCTAAAGGTAGAGGGCTCTCCTGAAGGATAATTGGAAGGACAGGATCGAACTTGAGCAAGATTGGGGTAGAGACTTCAAGCATAGACTCCGCACACTAAACACATACGTATATATATATATATTTATATATGGAGAAGAAGGGTCGTTATTGTCGTTCCCGCGATCGTAGTAATATCTGTTTGGCTACAGCGGGTGCGACAATGACGTCTTGACTCTGTCGCGTTTCTGCTGCAGTTAAATTCCCTTAGCGTTCGCTTCTCCGATAATGCTTCTCCTTCGAGCATATATATGTGTGTGCAGTCCCCATGAGCTTGCCGATGCACTACTCAGATGGCGGTGGGGGGGGGGGTTCTGTTCAATCGCTGCGGGCCATACTCGTATCGTACCCCAATCATGCAATCGCGAAGCAAAGGGGGCTGGCAGGAGAAGATGCCGATTACGTTGAGGATTATGGTGATGGTAAAGTTGAATGTGCGTCCGGCGTTGCATCGTCGCTGCATTAGTCGCTTGAATCGAAAATTAGTCACGACGCTTGTTGTCCCGGCTCTCGAGATCCGAAACCCCAATCTGATGAAATGCCAGGGCGGACGGGATCGGATCTACTGCCTGCATATCTACCGCTCCTACGGTCGGTTGAAATTGGCTGGCGCTCCTCTATGAAAGCAATGAGTCTGTCCCCCTTCGTGCAATGTGATCGTCGGAGTCAAAGAGAGATATCTCCTCCCATTGGCTACGCAACTATTGAGAGGGCTCATGGCAAGGGACATATAACAACGAGCCAAAGTGGCCGTCCAAGCTACTGCACTCGCTCCTAACAGGACTCCCGAGATCTTATTATAATCGGCTTCTAACCGATCGGCCACTAAGTACCTCAATTAGTGTAGTGGCCGCAAGGCAAACTTTGTGTAGGCGAAGAAATATCTTGCTCATTCGCGCGTGTCCTTTGGAATAATGAGCTAGCTCGTTATCGTGAACGTACGCCGGTCAACATCGACAGAGCTATCATTTTGCTCAGAAATAAATGGGTGGACATATATATATATATATATATATAATTGTCAATGTCACGCCTTACTTCTCTCATAGAAGCAACGCAGCTACTTTATATATATATATACATATATATATATATATATATATATATATATATATATATATATATATATATATATATATACATTAACGCTACGATACGCTTACTGAAACTCTTGCAAGACGGTTCTCCCTGTCCCTAATTTCCTAAAGGTTGTGGCCTATGCAATGCTATACTAGACCGCGTGTGCTCCCAACCTAGCAAACCGCGAAAAACCCATTGGTATACCCAAAAAAGCCGGTTTCTGAAACGTCTGAGAGAGTCCCAGCTTCACACAAGTCGTTACGCTTTGACACGCGCCCAACAGCCAGTCCGGTATCATCTGAAAGGCTAGACTTTCGACACATATTCGTTAGATCTTCTACGGCCCCAGCTGTACCCTGACGTACGTCTCCGCATGGGGCCATTGTACGAACATCTGCGACAGGCGGTTGTTCAGGATCCTTGCCTCGCTGCTCTCTCTAATAAAATGATTAAGACGTCCTACTTGTCTGAATGTCACCCTTTTAAGTGTTGTACCAATAGCAAACGAGGACATCTTCAAGAAGTTAGCGTCCTGTAGTATTCCAGCGACAATAATAATAAAGCTATTACGCGCTGTGCTCCAGGAGGAGTCTGTAATCACTAGGGCACACTTATGTTTGCCGATGAACTTGTCCTTTACCTATAGAATGTAGTCACCTGCAGCAATAGCTTGCCTTATTGTAAAAGTATGTTGACCTTAATCCTCTGGTGATAAGATCGCATTCGCCGCGTAGGTAGGCTCACCGAAAAAGAAACATTTCTTGAGGTCAGCACTAATATAATTTGTTCAGCATTTTTTACACCTTGGAGTAGTCATGTCTTCGAAAAGATTAAATTTTAGCAAACATATTGAGTAAATAGTTCACAAGGGCATTCTGTCATTTTATAGTATCTTAGCATTAGTCCAAGCCTCATCGGTTGTGGTTGGACGTCGCTCTCAGGCGTTTGAATCGAAAGACTACACCGATCGCTGCTGCGAGATATGGCCCTACTTGTCCAGAACAGACTTGAAGACACTCGATAAAATTAAGGCCAATATTTTAAACAGAGTGCTAGCAGTCCACCGCACTAAACGGAACGGGCCTGTCTATCTGTTGGTGTCTACACCACTCTTTATAGAGGGCCTCAGATTTATGCCTCACCTAGTGCGGAGACCTTCGACAATCATTTTGCTGAGTGAAAATATAAGTTTGCGGATGTTAATGGGCAGTTTTATGAGACTAGAGACCGCTAACTGCTGGAAGGGCCCATGTTGCAACGAAGGTACTTCGTTACTGGGTTTGTAACACATGAATTTCGTATGAAGTCATGTACACGAAATGTGTTTCACGAAATAAGGGGTGCGAATGCAAGCTATGTAGATAATCGTCTGATCTGCATCACCTTCAGCAGTGTACAAGAGCGATACCCTGACGAACATAATGTAGAAAGGCTATACCACAAATACGCATAGACCAAAAACTGGTTAATAAGTAAATAACTAAGTTAATCGCGGCACACAGCGACGTAAGTGCGGAAGCGATCGTAGCACTAACAAGACTATCAACAGCAGGATATCAAGTTAAGGCGGTATCACAATGCCATATGACGATGACAATGGCAATAGCAAAATATATTATATATATATATATATATATATATATATATATAGATATATATATATATATATATATATATATATATATATATATATATATATATATATATAGATATATATATATATATATATAAATAGCAGCCTTCACAACCCCCGTATTGAAAATCACATCAAACCCATTGTACAACACATGATGTGATAAAATATTTATGTTTATATCATGTTTCCGCGGACTTCTTGATAGCACCCTACATTTATCCCGGCGTGTAGCTGCTTTCCTTGGCCTTCCAACTTACCGTTTAATCTCGAAATTGCTTCCCTGCTTCCCTCTCCCCCGCTGCTTGCGCACAAAGAGCCCTATGTGTATTGCAACCGCTATTTCCTTTTTTGCCATTTTGGCTGCAATGTACTATGTTCCTGATTTTCTTTTCTCTATTTCTTGCTTGCTCTGTCTGCCAGTTTGCGTAGCCCTGGCCCGTTTTGGGCTAGGGCTACGCAAAATCAAAATCGATTGCCGATTGGACTGTTGCTTGACCAGCTATAGGAGCGTATAGCTAAATATCAACAGCAACAACATAAATCACAACAACAGCAATACGGCAAAAAAAATTATAGCGACAACAACAACAACAACAACAACAACAACAACAACAACAACAACAACAACAACAACAACAACAACAACAACAACAACAACAACAACAACAACAACAACAACAACAACAACAACAACAACAACAACAACAACAACAACAACAACAACAACAACAACAACAACAACAACAACAACAGCAGCAGCAGTAGCAGCAGCAACAACAACACGAGACGACAAAAACGGCGACATGAAACAATGAGAACAGCAAGTACAACAATACGAACTAGAAACAACAACAACAACAACAACAACAACACCAACACCAACAAGTACAATGCGAAACAGCAACAACAACAGCAACAAGTACAGCAGCAGCAACAACAACAACAACGACACGGGCAGCACTTGAAAGGCTCGGCGAATAAGTGAGTAAGTGTGTCCAAATGGGTAAGTGAAGGATTATGTGAGGTGAGGTCGGATACACCCACCCACACGCCCACACACACACAGCGAGGGCAAGGCAAGTGTGCAGTGGGATCACGACAGACAGACAGGGAGCCAGCAAGAGACTTGGGGGGGGCTGGAGCCCCCGGCGTGCAGGAGGACTTTGAAGGGGCCCCGAACGGGCTTGCCTGACCCGGCCCGGGGCTCTAGCAGCAGTAGCAGCAGCAGCAGCACCGACGAGTCCAGCAATAGCAGGAGAGACGAAGTCTGTGAGTGAAGGCAAACTCGAAAACTTTTCGATTTATTTCTCTCGCTTTTCGCTCTTTGCGCTCTCCCTCTCTCTCTTTCTTACTCGCTCGCAAGTGTGCCATGTTAACTTTGTCAAACGTCGGCAGGAACGCCTGCCTCGTTGCAATGGCGTAGATGGGATGGCGTAGAGATGTTAGACGACGACGACGCCGACTTACGATGAAGGAATCGACAGAGAGTAGTACCCAAGGGGAGACAACCAGTTTGGCAACATAGCCGACACACGACGACATAGCAGGTCGACAGTCGAGGAGACTGGCGCCAGGCGACGGGGCTCGAATCACATCCCAATGCAATCATCATACGGACTAGGTTGAGTTCCGGCGCTCGACCGCGGCCTTCTGATGACCACTCACCGTCCTCGCAGGACGTCGAAAGTGGCGGCGGCGCAAAAGGCGTGACGCTGATGAAAACCTGTGCAGCTCCGTTTGTAGCTCATGTTACCTCGTGAGCACATATAGTTTTTTTTGTCCTCTATTTACGATTACGTCGCAATCCAAGTCGCAAAAAGATGTGCAAGTTTGGAAAAGGTGTGTATTTTGCTGTGCTTGAACTTGCGATTTATAGTATCGCGCCGACCATCTCATCTCCTCCATTTTAGTATACAACTAGATACACTTCGGTACAAAAAAATGACTCAACGTTTACAAATAACTTTAGGCGTATTGTGTACTTTGTAGCATTGTTATAGTAAAAATGACTACACCGTTCGAAAGAAAATTAAATTGGCGTCAACACGCGAACATACGCGTTATGTCCTGTTAAAATCGCGTTTACTGTTGTCTATTTTTGTTACAAACATGTGTTGAATTCTAATGGAAAAAATAAAGAAAAAATACATTTTCGTTCCAAAACAAATGTATGGTTGAACTTTCCTTTCATAGTTTATCTGATTTTCACGGGTCTTTATAACAGCATCCATGCGCAGTAATCCAACTGGCTCATCAATAATTCGTTGTGGGATATTATTCCACTTCACGCATGTATAGCATTCATGAGCTCCAGAAGTATTGCTAGAGTTCTGACTCTAGCTCGCTGGGTTAATCTATCCTACACAAGTTCAATGGCATTCAGGAGTAGAGAAGATGTTGGCCACTTAATTAAGCTTCTGTCCAGCTTCTGCGAGGTACTCCCGAGAAGGAAAAAACAGGTAGCAGTGTGCGGCCTAGAATTCAGCAGCACGACGTTATAACGAAGCCCTTGTCTAAAGCCGGGCTAAGGCGTAGGCTGTCAGAATCTCATTAACGCACGTTGGCCAGTTAAACCTCGTCTTCCATGACAACGTTCTCCCGCCCAAGGGGAGTGCACCCCAAACGATGATTAAACCGCCGCCACTATAACGAGCAGACTCTACAGTGCACCGTTGCGCTTTCCTCGTCTCCGGTAGACTCCTTCCTGGCTGTTCCTGATTGCCGCAGAGAGGTGTACTGGTCTTATCCGAGACCCGAAGCACTGCGTCTGGTCAACGGTCCACTTTCTGTGATGTTGCGCAGAGCGGCATCGTGTTTGGCGGTCAGCTGCTCTCAGTTATGTGTATAGCGAACTAGAAGCCTAACTTTCACGCCGGCGGTGCAGACTTCGTCATCACTGCGTATACGAGACATTCTACCGAAAGCACTATGAATCTGCAGTTAAAATTAGGCAGTCGTAAGTCGGCGGTACTTTCGGCATGAAGTTCCAGTGAGTTTCAGCTCGAGTCCTGCCCGAAGCCTGCCCATCTCGTGATGGAAGCTGACGAGCGTTCTAAGGAGTTCGCTGTGTTATAGGGTTGAGAATGTCACGAATCGCTCCAACACGTTAAACGTGTGCGTTAAAGCAAATTGAAACGCTTTTAATGCTGTTGACATTTTTATCCGGAGCTAGTATTATACGTACACAATATGCCTCAAACGCAATGTGGTGGCTAAGTCGATATTTGTCCGAAAGTGTATATATATATATATATGTAATAGTATATAATTATGAATGGGGCTCAACATGAAGATTTCCCTATCGAATATATCCACGTACTTCTAACGGAACAATTGCTTGGTCCATTAGCTGCGAGAGAGAAGAGGAAATACAGAACCCCTTTCCCTGTAGAGCATTAACGCATGACAGTAAAAACTTAGATACGTAGAACTGACAACATATATAAGGCTGCTATTGCACAAATATAACAGAAGATACGTAGATAGGGCTGTGCCGTAACTATGTACATTTAGTAATTCAATTTGGTTCCGAAGCAGTTCAGTTGTAAGGACGACCGATACATCACAGCGCATGAAAGTGCTACATTGGCGAATTGCGTCGTTATTGTCTTTCATTAAATCGTTTTAGCGCCTATCGTGTGAGCTCAGTAAATGTACGATCTAGTTTGGGTGCTAGTGGACGTGCATCGCCAGCCTTAGAAGCACAAGCACACATATATATATATATATATACAGGTAGTTCAACAAGTTCTTAAAATGAGCTTTTTAGAATTCGAATTTTGGCGCGCTTCCACCGCTATTGGAAACGGCAACTTTTCGAATGCTAGCAGTCAAAATATTATGGTGATTGGCCGTTGCGATTTCGTTTGATCGCTTTTCCCGTGCAACGTATCGGCGTGATTTTGAAAAATGGAGAAAAAAGAGTTTCGAGTGGTTATCAAGCATTTTTATTTCAAAGGTTGGAATGCGACTCAAGTGAAAACTGAGTTAGACGATGTGTACGGTGACTCTGCGCCATGTTTTGCCACTGTTTCCAACTGGATTAATGAGTTAAAAAGAGGTCGCAGGAGCACCGAGGATGAACTACGTTCAGGACGCCCAAAAACGGCAACTGATGAGGAAAACGTGGAAAAAGTGCGGAAAATCGTTGCCGCAATTAAGTGAGTGAACATTAGGGAGATAGCGGAGGCCTTGGGGATCAGTTTGGGTAGAGTGCATTTCATCCTGCACGAAAACTTGAAGATGAAAAAGCTCAGAGCAAAATGGGTGTCGCATTTGCTCAACCAAGGCCAAAAAGACGCGCGTGTTTCCGCTTCACAGCGAAATTTGGCCAAGATGTCGAAAATCCGTCGGATTTTTGGCGCAGATTCGTGACCGTCGATGAAAGCTGGGTCCATCACTACACTCCCGAGACCCAAGAAGCATCTCGTTAATGGTGTGCACCTGGTGAAGGACCTCCGAAGAGGGTGCGGACAACGGCATCGGCCGGAAAGATGATGGCTATGGTTTTTTGGGACCAACGTGGAATAATTCTGGTCGACTACCTTGAGAGCGGTAAAACGATCACAGGAGAATATTATGCAAGACTGTTGGACTGCCTGAAGCAAGAACTCATCGTGAAACGGCCCGCTTTGCAGAAGAAGGTTGTCCTGTTTCACCAGGACAATGCTCCCGCACACAAGTCGCGGCAAGCAAAGGCAAAACTGGCCCAACTGAGGTTCGAACTTATTGAACAACCTTCCTATTCTCCAGACCTGGCCCCCTCTGATTATTTCCTCTTCGGACATTTGAAGAATAGTCTCGGTGGAAAGCGTTTTTTTTAGCAATGAAGAGGTTAAGGCTGCTGTCAATGCCTATTTTCAGTCTAAAGACGCGGAATTCTACTCAAGAGGTATAAATGCTCTGAAATCTCGGTGGGAAAAGTGTATTGAGCTTCTCGGGGAGTATATCGAATAAGAAAAAATTAAAAACAAGATTTGGAAAATTCTTGGTTTTCATTCTAAGAACTTGTTGAACTACCTGTATATATATATATATATAAAGTCGACGAAACGTTTCAGCTTTCACTTGTACCAGAGGGACCAGCGGCCCTTGCTAGGCTAAGAAAGTACCTTGGCAATGTTTTCAGTTCCTCCTTTTAGAGGTCTAAATTGACAACGCAATAGGCATGCACATTATATATATATATATATATATATATATATATATATATATGCACATTATATATATATAGACATCAAGCAAATGGAATATGTTCTTGTGTTGTTGCTGCTGCAGAGATGTAGTGTGTAAGTGAGAGAGAGAGAGAGATAGGGGGGTAATGGTAGCAGGAGTAGTAGAGTACTAGGGTTACACAGGTAACAGGCGCATTTGCCGCGTGCATGTTTGCCATGGAAGTGAGCTACTGCTGCTGCTATGCGGCTCTGCGGCGCCTGACTCGTCCGCGTCTCTCCATCTGGCCGTCTGCCTGTTTGCCCCGGTTAGTGGCGGCAGCGGCAGAGGAGGTGAGAGGGAAACGGAGGGACAGCGTTTATGCATTAGCTTTTAGCGGAGCGCTGCTACAGTGAGTTCGTCTGCTACCTTCAGTCAGTCAGTCAGTCAAGTTACACAGTCAGTTCTTCGTTGCTTAGTCGGTCGGCGGTCCGTCGGTGGATCGGTCGACCGGTGGTTCATGGCTGCTGATTCGTCGGTCGTCTCTCAGACGCATTGCCCATAGTGGCTGAGTGGTGGCGGGGCAGGCAAAGCCATCGTTGGTCGCTGGCGTAGATAGTCGTTACCGTAGCCGACATCACCAGCATCATCATTCTGCACGCCTTCACAAACGAAGACGATGACGACAGCAACAACAACAACAACAACAGCGTCGACGGTAACGGCATTGTTTTGTTAGCTGGCCTCTGGCGGGGTCTACTAGAGGCCCGTAGCCTGCTAGTTTAGCGGGGAAAACGGGGACGATTGATGGATGAATTAAAGAACATGATTGATGGAATGGAATACCATGATAGATGAATAAATGCATTCACAGATATATATGTGGGTGCATGAATGAGGTGTTGAGGAGCTAGTAAAAATTTAGCAGTCACTGTCGACGTCGTGATCTTCATCGTTTGTTAAACTCATAAGGAATTGAGAAGGTCGCGTTTAATAGTGATTTTAGTTTGGTAGGCCATCCTTCGACTTCTACGGGCTTGGATCTCACCGTGAGACATACCTTCAATGCACCGAGAGCCACAGCGATGTTGAGATCTCGAGGTTTGTGGCACTGCTGAGGTAGCATGGCCGCTAACTCTCAGCGGTAAGGTTTAGCATCTATTGCGCTCAATTAACGCTCGCTCAAGGAAAATTCGATCAACAACGAGGCACGATAAGGCCGGCGAGGCGCCGGTCTATCACAAGCATGACTAGCGTACAACCATGACTAGGGCCCACCCCTAGACCACGCCGACATTTCGTGTGTTTATCTAACAGTCCTGTTGTCATCGCTGCGTTTCCGTTGTCAGAATCAGCTCAGAAGCACGAGTAGTACACAATAGCGATCACGCGCGCGCGAGAGAGAGACAGCGATACAGAAGGGGGAAAGAGAGAGAGAGGAATAACGAAGGCAGTGCAATATCCTTGCAATGCCCGAGCAGCAGAAGCAGGTGTCAATCTTCACACCCGCTCGCTGCACGGGACGCCGCATTGCCCGTCTGTCGCAGCTCGTAGCCGCGCCGTGCCATTGGCTGTAACATCTCGTATTGCCTAACGATTGCTCGCTCGCTCGTCGGTGGCCCGTTGATTGGTAATTACCGCCTGCTAATCATAGATTATGTACCAGCACAACGCAGCCGCCAACGGCCAGCCAATGGAGGGACATTGACGGCGGGGGAGCGGGGGGTTGTTCCGCTTGCGTACGTGTATTATCTCTGCTACCGTCTGTTTGTACATGTGATGCTTATGTACACATGTTGGTGCTTCTGCACTCACGCGCACGCAGACAGCACACGCGTACTCGCAACACTCTCGTGAAATGTATCCACGATAACGTTTAATTATACAATCGTAAAAGGCGCAAGCTCAACGACAGGCCCGGCATCGTCGATCCGAAGAGATTCTTGTTGAACGAAACAAGAACAACAAAATAGCGCGACAGATCAGCAACAAAAAAGGAATCGCTAAAAGATGCTGGAAAGTATAGACAACAGCAGCGAGTATAAAATTGCAGCCCGCATTATCCGCATGCGAGACACGGCCGCGATTTAGTAATCGTCTCTCATATTCCTCACTCAATTTCACGTTTTTCCTCTACATGTGTGTACCTGATCCACAACCGCACACACAAACAGATGTACGTACAATGCCGACACAATGTGGTGTGTCAGGCATTTTTGTGGGCTTGCTTGATACAACTCTTGTTGTCGTCGTTGTTGTTGCTGTTGTTGTACTCTACACACAGCTAAACAAACATGTACACAGTGAGAGACAACGCGAGACAAGTATACATACATATGTAGAGAGAACGATACAGAGAGGGGGGCAGATAAACAGGAGGCAAGGGGAGTGAGCGGCCTCTAACAACAAAACTTCAAGATGAATTTGATGATTTTGTGATGATGTTGATGGTGATATGGCGATGGCAGCAAATGTACGAGGGTGGCTCAAGTTGACCGTCTGTGTGACCCATCGAACGCCAGCAACAGAAACAACAACAGCAGCAGCAACAGAAACAACAACCATACCAACAGCAATGTCAACAGCTAAAATGCGTCTCTCTCTTCGGAAGTGCGTTGCGTTGTCGTTGATGAAGTTGGGCCAACAACTTCGGACTGCGCTAGCACAAATAGTGGTTGTAGTGATCGAAGTAGTAGTAGTAGTAGTAGTCGTAGATGTAGTAGCAATCAATTGTAGCAAAAATAGTAGGCGAGTCTGTTGAGCGGCTGAGAGTGCAGGCTGGACGACGCACTCCACTGGCGTCGGAGTAGGGAATGAAAACGAAATTACAGACGCAGCAGCGTCTCAAGCTGCAAGCAGCATTCTACCCGGATCCGACGACAAAGACGTCATTGTAATAGTAGTAGTGCCGAGCCCGGTGGCGTGGTGCATTCATCTGCGCCTCGCGACTGGAGGAGGCACATAGGTGCGCGGGTTCGAGCCCCACTGTTGCACATTTGTATTTATTGGAGGGGTCCGTCTATGAAGCAATGCGAAAAGCCGTCCCATAGACGTTAAATCTTGGCTGAGAGTCAGCCCGAAAACTTAACTGTTAGTAGTAGTAGTAGAAGTGGTAGTAGTAGTAGTAAAATTGGTAGTACTAATTGTCGTAGTAGCTGTAATACGTTTGCTAGCATTAGCAATGCATCAGTTCTTGCTGCCACTGCTGCTGCTGTTACCATGGCGCGGATTTCATGGTTTCCGAGGGGGGGGGGGGTAGAGGCGTAGGGGTTAGCCCACCGTCAGTGAAACCGTAGGCTTGCTAGTAATGCGGCTATTTATCGTCGTGTGAACTGACGCCCTCCCTCGTCGAAAACAAGACAAGAATAAGAAGAAGATGGAAAATAAAGTGGAGGACGAAGCAGCAGGGACCTGAAAACGAAAGAAAAAACACCAAATGAAAAGAAGTGGCCGTAGCAGCAGCAGCAGCGGTGGTGGCAAAAAGACACATCGCTCGCGCCTGACGCGCGCACTCGTTAGCAGCAGCCGAACTGGGCCTAGCCGAGCAGAGCGGAGCGAAGCAAAGTAAGTGTCTGGCCCAGGGCCGATGGCCAAAGACCGAAGCAGGGCTTTACACACATCAGACTTGCCGATCTGTCTGTCCGTGAGGCAGCGCGGCCACGTACGGCCGACATGCGTATTTATGTGTGTGTGTGTGTGAGTCCTTCGATAAGTGTGTAAAAAGACTCTATCTGTGTGTATGTGTTGTATGTCCAAATGTGTACTTTAGAGGGCAGACGGGGCAAAATCTCTCTCTACCTTTCGCTTTCGCTCTCGCTAGTTCTTTTACTTTCGCGCGCTCTCTCTCTCTCTCAGAGGCACTATATCTATTGCTCTTTCATTATCCATGGCCCTCACCAGTTGCCGGCCGGTTGTGCCCCCTACGGTCGAGTGTCCCATCCCCCCCCCCCGCCCGGACAGAGCAGCAGAGGCACTTTTCTACTGGTGCAGCGTTAATGGCCCTCCCGTGTTCTTTCTCTACCGCCACCACCATCACCGCGTCCGACGGTGACGACGTCGACGACAAAGATGACAGTGACAACGACGCACTAGAGTGCCCTAAGTAAGGGGCAAAGAACCCCACTCGTAGCGGGGCAAAGAACCCCACAGCCGCTACAGCAACGACGTCGACGACCATGACTGTCATCAGCAGTCAACTGCCCAACTATCTGAACTGGCTAGCCTCGCTAGTTCAGACAGCGGCAACTCGGTCGCCACTGTTGATCCATTTAGCCAACGATCGTAAACCGTGCCGATTGCTATTGGTCGTTCACCTAACAGTAAATTAGAAAAAAAACAAATATATTTATATATATATATATATATATATATATATATATATATATATATATATATATGCGAGAAAAATAAGCAACTTTCTGTCTCATTAGTGGCCTATCAGTTTGTTGTGAAACTCATAAACGTATCAACTACTCCACAGTCTGCGACTATTCGAGAACTTAAACCGGAAGTGTAACATTACTGAGTTGTAGGAACGACTCTGCCACTTGGTGAGAAGGTACTCAAATAGCGACGGGCACAAATTGGTGCCGTCTTTGGTGTCATCGTCACGTCAATTCGCTACTGCTTGAGCGTGGTCCGCGAACAAATCCAGCTCAACTGAGCTGAGATGCAGAAATGAAGCCATGCTTGGCACCCAGGTCACATGCCAGGTTCAATTTTTTGCGTAGAGTTGTGGAGAGAGTAAGCCCATAGGTAGACTATCGGCGGTTGGCCATCTCACTGGTAAGAGGGCTCTTAGTTAAGCATGGATAGAACTCAGCTCCTTCAAAAATGCCTTTGAGCTCTGTGTATCTACGTGGGTTTCTGCGACAGCTTAGACGGTGTTTATGGCCTCTCACAGCACTTGCAAGGAAAAGACTCGCATACAGACACGAGCATAGTTGTTATTTCTGCGTTTTTGTGTATGACATCATGTATGCATGTAGACCAAGGTGCTTATGCGCAGTGCGGGCATCATGCAATATGATCTAAAACTTAGCATGGCGCCACGTTGAGGTTACGGCAGGACGTTAAACCACTCTTTCCTTAAAAGTAGCTTACAGCTAAGAGTGCAGCGCATTCTCAAAGACTCACGCAAGGCTGTCTGCTTACCCGCTGCATGGTTTGATTCATGAGTTTTGGCCGAACATTCCTTCTAAGTTTGTGTGTTAGCATTTTTCCTAACATGCCCTGGCTGGTTTCAGCATTTGCAATAGGTTCTTCAAAATACTTGCAAAATGGGCGAAAGTTTGCGATGTTTTGTAGAACATCTTCATTCAAGACATACAATTGAATGCTCGCAGTGCCTAGACAAGTCCTGATCATTCAAGGCTAGGTTTCCTGATGGAAAAGTCTATTTGCAGATGCATCCAAACCGCAAACCGAATAAATCACTTACGAAAGTGGGACGTGCATAGAGATTCGAGCTTGCCTAATAATTAGCTAAACATCGTTTGAAACAATTTACTACAATATTTTGCAGTAGCTTTACGTGTGACAAAAAGACTGCTACATTTGATGCGCTATGTTTACTACTTCATATTGGAATTGTCGAGGTTAAGTTCGCCTTTGAGGGGGGGGGGGGGAATTAGCTCGGCGGGATAGGCAAGGTAAATGCATCTTTTTTGCCACATGTGGAAATATGTGCTCTTGCAAGCGGTATCTCAATACGCAGTTGATTTGCGTAATGATGAGCGAACGGCGCAGCGTGGTCATTTCTCGCTTCCGCGCGGTCGCCGTCATCACAGGAATTACTGCTGATCGACTATCAACCACTTCACACGCTAACCGATTGAGACGAAAGCTTTGACGAAGCTAGAAATGTTTATAAACGCCGACCAAAATTATGACAATGGCGCTTACGACGACGACGACGACGACGACTTCCACCATGACCACCATAATGATAAACAAGCTGATAGTAATGAGAGGGACAACGAACAACGAAGTTGGTCTGTTGATGGATCGGACAAACGGCGACGCACAAATGTATCAACGCTTGGCAATCAACGCATGCATGCCTCATCTTTGATGAGGTTGGCTTCGATCAAGCCCTTTCTTTCCAATGCTTCGTTCATCAGCGACGTAGTCGTGGTGGTGGTTGAGTAGCGGTGATGACGCTGAGTCGTGCCCGAGGCCATCGTCGAGTAAAGCCGCAGCAGCATGAATAGCGGCTGCCCCGAATATGCGGTCGGCCCCGCCGTTGTGGTTGTCCAGGCAGGCAGCTAGGCAGTCAGCCAGCCATTAGCACCACCATCATCATCATCATAATCACCATCACCACCACCACCACCACTCCCGGCGGCATCACCACCGTCATCGTCAGCATTGCCACCGCCGCCATGACCAGCTAGCTCAGCTCGAGCGAAGCACGAAGGGTAATTCGAACAGCCAGAGAGATAGAGAAAGAGAGAGGGAGACGGGGGGGGAGCGAGAGAACGCGCGTGAGAGGGGACCTTGAAGGCAAGAACGATGCTGGCGCCACCGAAAGCCGCCACTGCCGCGAACCGAGATTTAGTGGGCCCAATTAGTTGATCATTACCGGAAACCTTCGCGCCCGCTCCCAACCCGCTCAACAACTCCCCCATCGTCGTTGCTCTCACGCTCGTCAGCCCATCCGCTATCTGGGGGGCTTTTCTCGTCCTTCGCCGCCGCTACTCTTTTCAGCTGCACACTTCTCTAGTAGTTTTCGGTGGTATCCCTTCGGCCCTCGGCCGCCGTGGCTCCGCTCCACTCAGCCGCGGTAGATTCGAAGGCTTGTTTCTCGGCCGCCGGGTAGACCCCTACACCACCAACTTCCATCCCCACCCCTCCTCTACTGCTACTTCGGCTGCTCGTATCTGCAGGTTTTTCTTCCCCCTTTTCGTCTGCTCTGCCCCCTGGTATTTCTCGTAACCTTCTTCACGTTCGTTTATTTTTTTACCAGTTTCCTCGTTTCTTTCGCGGTCCAGCTCCAGACGGGGCCGTAGCGCCTTAAAGTCCGCTATCGCCACGCCGGCAGCTACGTTCCCGCACTGCAGTCAGCCTACCGACGTCCACAGGAGGATGCTATTGGTAGAAGATGGAAAGAAAACAAAGTAAAAAGAAAATTTCCTATTCCGACGCAGGGCAGCGCAAAAAACTGTTGGTGGGGTGGCCATATCGCCAGCAATGGTGTTGGCGACTGGTGACGACCTGTGTGTTGGGAGACGGACTCTCTTTGAAAGGTCTCCTTTAGCTCCTCCGTTCGCTCGCGTTTGCCTTCTGTTTTGCTCCTTAATTTCCTTCTGCTCCTCGTCAGCCTCAGTCCATATATTTTCTGCCTCTTCTCTCCTCATCTCTTGGTTTTGCAGCTACTGCAATTGCCCCTGCTCGCTGTTCCTTGCATGCTTGCATCCGGCGCTTTCTCGTCCTCCCACCGTATTCCTCTACAACGAGTCTATTTCGCTCCTTCTTGCCTGTTCGCGCGCAGGCTCGCGGGCTTCGTCCAGCGTTTCCGTAATTAGGTGGCTGTTTGGGCGCCGGGCGGTTGGGGGTGGTGGGGTGGGGATGAGGCGCTTACCCGTGCCCAGGCAGCGAGCAGCTGCTTTGTCCCTTCGAGAGTCGACGGCCGCGCAGCGCTCAGTACTCTCGCTCGCTAACTAGCCATCCAGTCAGGCAGCGGGTGCTATTCAGCTACACCCGGCGCGCGGCGCGGAAGACGGCCCAGCCACGCAATGCAGTAGGGACGGCAGTAGTGGCGGCAGCAGCAGCAGCAACTTCTCAAAGCTCTTCGTTAGGCGGTGCAGGACACTGCCAGCAGACAGACGCCGCACAGACCATCGGCGGGCCGACGGACGGACGGACGAACGGACGACGGACAAATGACAGGCGGCAGGCGACAGGCAGACGTATCGAAGGGGGCGGGCAACCAGCAGCTGGCAAAGCTGCTGGCCTAGCAGTCCTTAGTGAGAAGCAGAGTGCGTGTGCGCGCGCGCGACCTAGAGTCACAAAGGGGCAAATTGCGGAGAGCAAAAGACAGAGACCAGAAAGGGACGCGAGAGAGATAGAGTGAGGGGAGAAGAAAAGAGAAGTGTAGACTGAAAGGAAGAGATATCCATTATTGGGGAATCAGGGCCATAGAGCGAAAATGATTGACAAAGTTAGAGAAAGGGAAGAGGTCAGGAACAGCGGGAAAAGAGAGAGACGGGGGGGGGGGGGGGGAGCGGTGTGAAGAGATTTTTCTACCGCTGATGCAGTGACTACTCAGGACCATCTCTGCTGTTGTCTGCAGAAGCCAGAGCCAGCCTAACGAACGGCAGAGAACGATTTGTGTACAAGGAGATAGTGCGATGGGACGACACAGAGATAGAGAGGAAAACAAGAGAGAGGCGAAGGTTAAGGGAAAGAGAGAAACGAAGAAGAGGAAGGGGAGAGGGTCAGAGAAACGGGGACAGAGAAAGAGAGACAGGGAAATAAGAAGGAGAGTGAAAAGGGAAGAGCGCTCTGGAAACTCGAGCATCTGGCAACGAGGTCTCTGAGTGCTAATTAGGCGCCCCTATGCCCGCTGCGCGTCAGCCTCCGCCTCCCGTCTGCCCACTCACGGTCGGCGTTCCTTGATTCGTTCTCAACGTCGCCGCTGTTGTTGTCGTTGTTGTCCTTACCCCAAGCCCCCAAAGCCTGGTTGGTCAGCCAGCCGATCGCTCTCGGCGAAGGGTCGGCCGCCGGCTGCTGTCCTGTACAGAACGAAAGACTGACGGACACTGACTGGCCTGCTGCAGCGGCCACTGGCCTGGTCCAATTAGGCTTAGCGCTGCTAACACAACCATCCCATCTCGCCTGTTCCCCTCCTAGCCTCCCAGCGTCGTCGCGCGCTGTCGGCACAAGCTGTAGCAATCGAAGCAGTGTTTGTTGTAGCTCTATTAATAGTAGCAGCAGTAGTAGCAGTAGTAATAGTAGTAGTAGTAGTAGTACTAGTACTAGTAGCAGCAGCAATGACTACACAACATTCGCGGCCGATCATAAACTAGTGACATCATCGTTGAGGGGTAGTCCTAGTCATAATAGTATTAGTAATCTGCCAACTGTCATGCAGGAGCTTTAGTAGTTCGTCTCTCTCTCTCTCTCTCTCTCTCTTTGTTTCTTCCTCACGTTCCTTTTCCTGCCTTTCTCTTTCTCTGAGTTCTTAGCTTCCCTGTTTGCGATCGTGGTTTAGTTGCTGGCTAAGCGGGCGGCTGGCCATCGGCTACTCGAATGACCGGAGAAGACAATTATTTACCGAAAAATTCCCACCGAGGCCTTTGCGGCTTTCATTGTCAGGATGATCCCAACAACGACAACAACAAAGAGCCATAGCCTGACATTAAAGTGAACAAGATCACCGTTAGGAGCAGAAGTTGCGGTAGGTTTAGTAGTAAGTCGCGGTCATGTCGTAATACCATGCGGTGGGCGAAATGCTTTTCGTTGACGGTTTTATATTTGGTCTTGACCATACTCGACCGAGGGACTCGACACGGCGGTGCGTTGAAAAGCCCAAGCCAATTAATCAAACAGTTGCCGTCATAGCCCGATGTATGTCTATCAAGCGTTTCTTCATCCGATTAGCGACATGTACTTATGGTTTTGGCAGCTTTAGTCGAAGTAGTTGTACTAGTAGTAGTAGTAGTAGTAGTAAGAGATTTTTGTAACAAACAACCACGGGCAGAAAAACTACCAACAAGGCAATCGACGGCTTTTCGCTTCTACGCAATAATACTGTTCGTGACAACAACGTGAAAGCAAGAGAAACATGTGTATTTGTTCTTAAGTAAACACCTTATAACATGGTCATAGCAGAAGGCATACGAATTATAATATATATATATATATAGCCCCTGATATAAAAGGGTGATATGTGTACATACACTTATCAAGCGAATAAATCAATAATATATATATATATATATATATATATATATATATATATATATATATATATATATATATATGTGCGATTTAAAAATAGTTAGAAGCAAGTACTAATTGTTCTATATATGCGAGCATACATACATACATACACACCCATATATATATATATATATTTTTTTTTTTCACATTGTGTGAAGGACGTCTGCGTGCATGCGTGTCTGCCGTCCAACATCGCCAGAGGATTATAAGTGAACATTATCATCAGCAGCATTGTGATCGTTGTTGTCGTCGTCGTTGTCATAGACGTAGTTGTTTTTGTTGTTGCTGTTGTTGTTGTTGCCGCCGTCACCGCCGTCAACTCTGTAATTTCGCCTGGCCGGAAACGATTTAGCCCCGCGCGCGCCACAGCAACGCGTCGCCATGTTGGTTGGACGACCCAGGGAGGGGGTGGTCGCCGGCGGTGGACCCAAGGGGAGCGAGAGAAAGAGTGAGAGGGGGGGCTGTGGCACAGCGAGGTAGATAGAGCGAACGAGATGCAAAGAGCGAGGACGAAGGAAGGGATTGACGCTATAGAGAGCGTGAGACAGAGAGAGAGAGGTTGCGAGACAACGGGATATCGACAATTATCACCGACCGATTGCAGGACCGCTGCCCGTGAGGCTGCTACCGCTGCTGGATCTTCGTCTTCTTTGCCGTTGTCGTCAACGTTTTCTTCTTCTTCTACTTCTTCTTCTTCTTCTTCCTCCTCTTCAGCTTCATCAATTTGGGGAGTTGGTGGTTCCGATCAAATTCCGTTCCGCTTGCGATCGACGGCTGACTGCCTTCGTCCGTTGGATAGGCTCGCTTAATCATCGGATGCGAGTGGTCGGTCCGCGGTGGTCCGCGAGGGCAAGTTTGGGCCGGAGCAGGGATCCGGCTGAGAGTGACGGCTGACCCCGCTCCACTCGCCGTTCCCCTCCCGCCTCCGCCTGCTGCGCCAGACAGAGAGTCGCCGGCCGTTTGCTCGGTCGGACGTATGTAGGTATGTACGTACCGACGTCCGTCCGTCATCCGACTTACGGCCGCCGATCAGCCGGTCCGTTGTCGCTCATTCGTTTGTTCTCGACTCGATTAGGCGAGGGGCTGCGGGCTGGCTTTTGCCCTGGGCCCTTCCTGACCCCCCGTTTGATTGTATGTTAGCCCCTCTACTTGTGTTGTTGCAGCCACGCCTCCGAATACCAGACCCACAATAACAACGATTATGGCGACAGGTATAGTGCCACGACGGGCACAGTGCCACGACGCGTACAGGATAGTGACGAGATGGCAACAGTGGTGCTTTACTACCTTCAGAACCATCCCTCCCCGGCCCCCAAGTGCGGATTTGATCCTACCCCTCAGTGTGGTTCTCAGCCCCGGCCCTTAGCGCCAACTTTCCGCATATCAGATGTTAATATATATATATATATATATATATATATATAGATGGTGTAGAGGCGGGAAGTAGGGACGAGTAGTTAGAAACTGAAAGGGGGAGGATGCGCAACCAAGAGGTACGTCGTCCGGGCCATAACTGCTGACCGACGAACAATCCATGACTGTCGGACGCACGGACGACAGGTCCGCATGGACATGACCCAAGGCCCATTTCCGCACTCACACTCACCGTTGTTATAGTACACCTAAAACGTATATACAAATGCTTCTTGCGTTACCCCCTTCACGTAACCACACCCAGCCCTACATACAAATTGGAAAGGCACCCACACAGCAGGCGGGGGCGTTCCCGATCCCGTTGCCGCCTTCCTCGTCGTCGCTGCCTCACTCCATGTGTGCCCCTTCTTACAATATACTTTCGTATCTCTAGGCTTTTCCGCACTCTCTCTGCCGTGCTGGTTATTTCCCTCTTTATTTTCTCCCTATCGTTCACTCTATTCCCATCCTCTCCCCTCTACCCGTCTCTCTCTCTCTCTCTTGCTCTGTCCCACGGCCCACGGCTTGCCCCACATCGTCGACTACTACTACTACTACTAGAATACTCTATCTGCGTATAGCCATTATTGAGATGAGCGCGCAAGCAGAAGACAATTAGGCTTGGCTAGTCGCGACGCGGATTGCTCTAGCCGGCAACGCTGTTCCTGGTGGGAGAGCGGGCGGCGATCGGGCGGTGGCTGTACGGACGCGCCGATGCGGCAGCGTCTCGTTATTTCGACGTTCCTCTGCTCCGGTCGCGGCCTGCACCACTGCCAGCGCCATGATCATGAGCATCATCATCAACAACAGCATCTTCACGACTCACTGCCATTGCCGGTGGTTAGGCCTGGGGCTCTGGTTGCCTTTATTTATGTCCCTTTATTTCTCGTTGTTCTGTCCTCTGTCTATCCTTCTTTTGCTAGAGTCAGTCGTTTTTCTCTGCTCTGTTCGCTCTCCCTTTCGCTCTCGCCTAGCTAGCCACTCTTTGGTGATTGGCAGCAGGGTAAGATCAGTCGACAACGGCCAACAGTTAGCACAATATGCATTAGTGTGACATTTTCCAAATTGCAATTACGCATTCAAGCAACGGCAGCAGTACCGGCGTCGAAAGCAGAAACACTTAGAATAACGAACTTATTAGTCATATATATATATATATATATATATATATATATATATATATATATATAAAGGATAGAAGTTTGTCCAACAGCACCTAGTATACCGTAACAGAGAGTAGACGACTGGTTGGTTGGTTGAGTCATGTTGTCGTTTAGAGGGCAAAAACATTTGCCGACAAAGGGCTGCCCAAATTTGAATACGAGGGAATTAAGAAATAAAAAGAGTGACAGCAGAAGCAGTCGTAGTACTAGATGGACAAGAAAACATCTATCATATACGGCAAAGCACCGTGTCTTTTCGCATTTCGTTCATCTGGCAGGACAAAAGTGCACTCCACTGGCTAGAATTACCAAAAGCCAGATAACGCCATTATAACGGTGAACGATCGGGAAAGTAATTAGGTTGCTAATCGATATATATATATATATATATATATATATATATATGTATATATATACTCATTCGTTCCAATTTTCTTATATACACGCATATAATAACTGACTGTAGTGATGTGTTGGAATTATATGAGGTAAATTCATAACCATAGTTACACAGTCCTTCATATCACTAAGGACTAAACTCTGCTGGAAATGAGTAATTGATTTTGACCACTTTATCAAATTAACGATTATATATATATATAAATATATATATATATATATATATATATATCTAGTCGTCTTAAGTAGACGCTAGATATATATATATATATATATATATATATATCTAGTCGTCTTAAGTAGACGCTAGCACAACATAAACTTATACCGCCTTGTGAAGTTGTATGTGTGGGTGCGGGAGTGTCGACAGCTGACGTTCTAGTTAAATACAATAAGCTATCAGCTGTCTTTCCTCTCAAAGCATTGTCGGGGCAGCTCTCAAGTTAATTAACGGACCTCTAGTTGGGTCTGCCTTCCTGTGGAGACTGGCTGAGACGCCCACGCCACTGATGCCTCGTCGTAACAAGCTTCGGCTTTTAAGCCCCTCGCTATTCAATGGCGCCCGATGTGGCGGCCAAAACGACTGAGCCGGCTACTACGACGACGACAACAACAACAATAACAACAATAATAACGCTAGCAAGGAAAACGCGACACACCGGCGAAGGGAAAACACCAGGCATTTTTGCACGAGAATAAACCGAGTTCCATGATGACTATATATATATATATATATATGCTTCAAACAAGTAGGCATATACCGGACGAAGATACCACTCATCTCTCGTTAGCGCTATTGCCGATGCCAACCAGCATACTGCATACAAAGGACAAGTCGGACGAGCTTGAACTATAATTAGAGGATAATCAAACGCAATCAATACGGAACAACGGTATTTATGCAAGCGGGCGCGCGAGGTAATCTTGGCGCCGTACTTGATTACTTGATTGTGCTTACGTAATTAGCGCAACACCGTTGACTGGTCAAACGATGTCAACCTATGTAGACAAAGTATGCGAAATATGCTCGCCGACCTTTGATCCGTCCGGCAGCAGGTGACACCATATATATAAATATACGTCACTATACCCACAGAGATTCTCCTACCTCTGATACGCTGGTACTGCGATCTAGCAAGCAAACACCAGCTAGCAAGAGAACGTTTGGCACCGAGTTTGAGCCTCGCGCCCTCCCCCCCCCCCCCCCCCCGATGCGACCAACGATCTTAGTGAGGGCGAGAGGTGGTAAACTCTGGAAGGGGAAACGGTGTATAAAGACGCCTGGGTGGCTTTCTGGTGTGGCTCCGTTTCTCTTCGTTTTTCTCTTTATTCCCAAACACCCCCCCCCCCCAACCTCCTCTCAATTACACTCGCTCGCTCTTTCTCGTCTTCGGTTCGCTGCCCCTTCGCGTTCTCATTTTGTTCCTGCCTCCGCCACTACCTGCCGCCTGCCGCTGACGGGATCTCTCTCGAGTTGATTAGCTGTAATTAAGCTGCCGCCTAGCCAACGTTGTTAGCCGTCGTCGTCGTCCTCCTCCTACTCAGAGACAACGCCGCCGATAGTGCTACGGCTGCTACAGTTGCTGCTGCTGCCGGCCTTGCTCCTGCAGTGCTGCTTTACCCCCACAGTACTGCTTTACTCCCGCAGTACTGCTTTACTCCCGCAGTACTGCTTTACTCCCGCAGTACTGCTTTACTCCCGCAGTACTGCTTTACTCCCGCAGTACTGCTTTACCCCCGCAGTACTGCTTTGCCCATTCCATCGGCCCGCCAGCCAGCCCTACAGGACTGTCAGCTCCTAGCTGTCTTGGCCTGTCCCTGCAGGATCTATGCAGCGGTAGCGGAGGCAAGGCAGGCTGTATGGGTTGCTCGACGACGTGGGTCGGCCGGTCGCTATGTGTCTGTGTCTGCGTGTGTGTGTGTTGGTATATAGCAGAAGGGCAGGCGAGAGGCTCTCCTGCTGTTTCTGCTGACTACTAATTAGTCGTCTTCCGGCTCGCGTCTGGTTCGCGAGTGCTGGTCGTCGCCATCCGCCAACCCAGCCCCCCCCCCCGACTTCCCCCGAAATTGCTGCCACTGCCGTCGCCCCCGCGGCCGTCGTTGCCGTCCGTGTGAATCATTCCACACCGCTCCCTACCACTTGGCCCTCGTTCTACAACCCCTGAAGCAGAGCCGACCGCAGGTGGTGCCGCTGCTACCGACGGCCCTGCTGTGGGGAAGGGGGCGTCGGTGGTCGGTTCCCTGAAGCAGGGACACAGGCGGCAGCAACAACAACGACAACAACAACAACAGCAACAACAACAACAACGACGACGACAACAACAACAACATTAATAATAACAACAACAACAACAACGACGATGACGACGCCGCCCGCAGCACAATCGGGCAGGAAGGACATCCAGGACATCGTGTAATAGCGGGCTGGTTATGCGGGATCCTGGCGCGCGCCTGGTTGTTGGCGTCTGCGTTGGGCCCATAAAGCAGAGCAGCAGCCGGCACGGCAGCTGGCTACTTCCGTCGCCCAACTATTATCAACCGGCGGGAATTGCTTCGGAACAGCTGACGATGACCAGTTAGAACAGGAGGAACACGCAATCGGCGCGCTCGCTCGTGAGAGCGAAGGATGCACCGAGAGAGAGAGAGAGAGAAACGTGGTGGAAAGTAAAGACAGAGGGAGAGAGGGGCAGAGAGAGAGAGCCAAATTGGAGACATCAATGGAGAGAAAGAAATCAATGGAGGTGAGATCCAAAACTCATTATCGGTGAGTGGGCAGCTCGTACCCGTAACGATGTGCGATGTGCGAATTGTTTAGCGCCATGTATGCCATGTAGCCTATCTGTTTGTCACTCGGCCGTCTGCTGTGCGTCCGTTTAAGATGCTGTGCAGATGTGGCCAATGTGACCAACGCATGTGAATACAATGGACGGGCGGGGGAGGGCAAAAGCATGAAGCAGGGAGCATTGCGGTCACCGTCATAACAACAACAACAGCGACAGCAACAACAACAACAACAGCAACAGCAATTACAACAACGACAACAACTTACAATCAACCAACCAGAACCTCCACCACCACCAACGCAAAGCTCACGCGACTGCTAGCCACCTGCGGCAGGCGGCCTGCTCCTCGTTAGCAGAGAAGCGCATGCTACAACACATCCGGTTGTGGCATTTGAGTGTCGTCGTCGTCGTATTTGTTCGTCGTTGTGATTTTTCACCACAACCGGCATCCATGATGATGATGGTGATGATGATGGTGAGCTCTGTATACGCCGCGGCAGCCGCAGCGCTAGGCCGCAGCGCTAGGCCGCAACAACATAGAGGAACAACGACGGCGATTCGCTGGCTATCGTTAGAGATCGGTTGGGGCTGTCGTTAGAGATCGGCCGAGATCGGCCGTACTCAGTGACGAGTGGCGGCGGCAGCGGCAGCAGGAGCAGCAGCAGCAGCAGCGTAGACTGTGAAGAAGCCGTTAGCTGAAGGTGACATGGTGTTCTTGAGCCGTGCAGTGACAGTTGACAAGTTGTTAATCACTGCCACGGCCAATATCACACACAAACACATAGACACACTCACACACAGCCACACTCACACACATACAGGCGTCATTGGGCACCTCGATAGCGGGCGACGAAGACGAAGACTTCTACGTCACGCACTAAAACAATTGCTCTCCAAATCGGCCAAACAAACCTATTCAAGCTCTACCGATCTCATTTAGATTTTTGTTTCTAACGATTACGTGTTAATGCTAATGCAAGCCCGTCTCATTAATGAGGCGCTCGTTAGCTAAACGGTCGCTGTCGTTAGTAGTGCTGTTGTTGTTGTTGTTGTTGTCGTCGGCCTCAGTTGCGTATTCGATTGGACTGAACAGCGACGATCCAATGATGTGCCGCTTCCATTATCATGACAAATTGTTTAAGCAGCAGCAGCAGAAAAACTGCTCAGGAAGGAATGAGCAGAAAGACGCGTCTCTTGTTTATCGTCTCTAGCTTACCTAATCTGTTCCTCCTAATCAGGTAATAATGAATGTATAACTAGATAGATAATAGCTTTCGTTTTGTGTGTGGATCTATATAACGCCTAAGTAATAAGATACTTAACAACAAATGGTGTTCCCGCTTGAATGGGAGGACGCTTTTTTGTCGTAAGTGATTTGGCTATTCCACTATTCGTGTAGTTACTTTTCAGCAACAAGATTGTGTCACCGAATGGTCGATCTAATAATCCGTCGATTTGGTAAAACAGGCAAACGTTTTTTAGGAAAAGTAATTAGATTCCGTTGTGCTCTGTGGTCGTCCTAGGAATGTGTGTTTTTGACTATAAACAAGGCATTTTCTACTGCAACAGCCGCCCCCTGATGTTATGGTTGCTCTCAAAAAGATTGATTTCCCGTTTGTTCGGCCGTGCTCAATTGACTTAAAGCAGCCAGTAAGGCGAAATGCATTGATATTGAGGCAACGCTTAACAAGACTACTCAGTTTTTGAGTCTGAATTCGAATGTGGCTGCTGAACGCTCGCCTGTTAGAGACTCATTACTCCTCCTCCGAAGATGATCCTATGCTCGATTCGACCCTGGAGCGCATCTCTTTTAAAGAAAGACTCTGTTGCCGTGCGTGTTAAGGGTGTGCGCTTAATCAGAGGATAGATTAGTAAAGCGCGATAGTGGTTAGGTCGCACTAGTAATTCGTTGGGCGACAAAAGGGGCTTTCTCGGATTTGACGGCCCGCACAGGCGTAAGCATTTGGTTATGCGAAGAAAGTCGGCCTTTCTCCGCACGATGATGGATGCGATAATAACTTTGTTAGATGTTACGTATTGACTGTATTGTTCAAACAAATGATATTGGATTATGATTACAGTGATTACATGTAATGATTATAGGTAGAATAATGACTCCCGGCAACGCGGAAGTAAGCCTTATTCCATATTATAATACGATAGGAACGATGGGGTTGTGCAACAAGGTCGGTGCCTAATATACATATATATATATATATATAATCAGCAAAATGCAATGAGACTAGAACACAACGGCTCTAATACACTAAAATTAATTTGGAAAAATAAATAATTTGTTTGCGATCACTCTTATAAACTAACGGTTAAAACGAAATAGCTGGTAGCTTCTTCGGTGCGTTATAGGTTTGATCTTATTTGCAGCAGTCAGCATATGTTTGCCAAAATCTAGAAGATACATGTTCCCGCAAGTTGCGCAGCTCGTCATTTTCTTTACACAGCGCTCACGATTAAGTGGATGCTGAAGCGAGTAATAAGTAACTCGTCTTTTTAACCAATAAAAACAAATCTTGGTATATATATATGTGACTTTTATTAGGTGATCCAGTTTTTGCTGCAATCGATTTTCAACCGCTGCAATAGGAGTATTAAGTAACTCGTCTTATTAAAAAAAATATATATATGACTTTTTTAGGTGATCCAGTTTTTGCTGCAATCGATTTTTAACCGCTGCAATATTAATATAAATTGTATTCATAAAAAAAAACATTATCTATGCATGACTATATAATGGTTGTATATAAACATGCATATGTATATGATGATGATTAGCATACATCTGTAGATACGGCACATATAACGGATACTGAAAGTGCCGACGACATTCCAAGTCATCTGAAAGAGCCCCGATGCAGTAAGCCGGCTTGTAGCCGCTCTGTTCGTAGCCTGGTTTCAAATCTTTCATTTTTCAGCTAGTATTCTTTGTCATCGATCTCTCCGTCTTGTTGCCCCTTCATTTTCCTCTCACCCACCAGCGCTTTACTGGATCTACAGTTCATAGCGGCAGATTCTCCTGCCCCTTTGGATTACAATTACTAGTATGACCATGATGGCGGTGGCGGTAGTGATCACTATTATTACTAGAATTCCTAATATCAACCCCACATCGCGCATGTCAATCCGAGCTGGTGCGCCACCCCCCGTTTTGACCTGCCCTGTCAGTTCCACCTGCCCTACGTCCAATTTTCCACTGTACGATATACTGCTACTGGGCCGTCAATCAATCAAAGTGCTAGACGTAAGGATTTTATTCTCTCCGTACGTCGTGCCCTATTTCTGGCACTCTCCCTGCGCGTTTTTTCTTTCTCCTTCTATTTGCTCTGTGGTTGTTTTTGATCCGTTTATTTGGTTCTCGTCGCGTTCGCCACGTAGCGGAGATTGGGCTAAAAATCGAATCCACTGGCGTAAATAACGTTGATGCTGGTGTTTGTGCAGAAAAAGTTTTCCCCGCAAACAATGATTTAAGAAGATGACGAGCGTTCAGGCATGTCGTTGCACAAATCCGCGTTTGAAATCATCGAGGTGGAACTATAATAGACCAAAAGGCGCGATTTGGGGATGTGCTTCGATGCATGGATTCAGCCACTCCTCAACAAATGTATGGAAATTGGTGAACATAACGTTAAAACCTAAATACTGATTCTTCTTTCAGGAAAAAAGCTTTACCCCTTCTCTAGATCACACAAATTGCAACACGTCCCCTTGTATGAATCTGACTTGCTATACCTTACTGGCTCTTTTCCCTCGGTCTGCGTCTGTAGTCTAACTGCCTACATACTGCTGCGCTGTCGCTGTTGCTGCTGCTGCTGCAAATGATCTACCAAGGTAATCGGTACCGCCCGGAGATCGCCGAATCTTGTTCGGTCCACCGAACATAGTCTTTTCCCCAAATTCGGTTCCGAACCGGCTCGGGTTCCTCACCATCGTTGTCGTCGTCATCATCGTGAGGAGATAACGGCAGGTTTAACAATGGCCGCGGGCTGGCTCCTCGTTGGCTCGCCGACAGGCTACATACTACTACAGTTAGCTCGACAAGGCTCAACTCGGCTAAATCAATGTCGAGCCCGGTGGCGTGGTGGCTTAAGTCTGCGCCTCGCAACCGGAGAAGACGCATAGCAGGTGCGCGGGTTCGAGCCCCACCGTTGCACATTTGTATTTATGGGGTCGTCCGTCTATGAAGCAATGTGAAAAACAGTTCCGTGGACGTTCAATCTTGGCTGAGGGTCAGCCCGAAAACTTTAGGCTAAATCATTAGCAGAAGGCTAAATCAATAGCTAGATAGGCAGATCGATAGGTTTGTGCACAACAACGACTCTGCTCAACTCCAACACCAGCTGTGACTGGTTCAACTTAAGTAGAACCAGCAGCAGCAGCAACAACATTGCGGTACGGCGGTTAATAATGGCTGACGACAGTGATAATGACGTAAGGTGAGAACTTCATATGAACATGCTGATGGGTAAAGGATGCCTTTCCCATACCACTATGTGTAAGAACGACAGCCCTTATGGGGTACTGTCAACCCCGGCAATGACGTCGGACGCCTTCTCTCTGTGTGTCTGGTTGTTTTCCTACCTATCTATCTGTCTATCTGGCTGACTGTTGAACAATTGACCTAGTAAACACCCCGGCCCCTCCTTCCATCACATAGTAATTGGACTAAACGTACAACGGTTAAGTGTAGCGAACTACTAAACGAGCGCTCGGGTATGCGACCTCGGCTTAGTCGCTTCCGTTCTATGTACAGGTATCTCATATCAATTTCATAATGAAATGTTTCCTGTCGGTCAGCCAAAGACATTGTTCATTGAGTCATTAAGCCAGCAATGAGGGCTGATAAACGGATACCACGCACGAGACAAAGCAGCTCACGTTGATGTCGCTTCGGTTGGTAAACTGCGATATCGTCATAAAGCAGTTTAGCGTCTGCCGAGTCCACCAAGTAAGAGTATCATCAACTCACAAACAGCTTCTATCGGAGGGCGGCTTCCAATAGGGTGGACTATAGCTGGCAATTAATGACAGGACAGCGGCTTCCTCTTATTACACATTTTGCGAAATCGCCGATTTACTGCTGCCGAGTTAAGCAGATCGCTCCGTAGTGCTCTCTTTAGTGATAGTTTTTTGTGTGCGCGCGTACTGTGAGGGGCAAAGACTGCGTAGCATGCATATTAGGCCCCCACGGGCCCCCGCTGTACGTCCAATAAGAGGCCACGGCCCATCGAGAATCAGGCGCGACGTCGGTGTGTACGAGATCGCGAATATTGTATCCTTGACCAATGACTAGAATTAAAAACATTTTTTAAGAAGGTTGTTTAGACTATCCTCCGTCCCCTACGGGCTTGGAGCTTAACCTGAGGTATATCTTCAATGCCGAGGGCCGGACATGTTAAGATATATAGGGTTTCCCTAACAGTCCTTGTGGCAGCATGGCCGCTGACACTCAGCGGTATGGTTAATCTTCTATTCTCAATGAGCATCGCTCAGAGAAAATTCGATCAACAACAGGGATCGAACCGGGGACCGGTAGATAACAACCATGACTAGCGCACTAGTCCCCTAGACCACGCCGCCACTTGACCAATGACTGGGCGTTCTATTCTCTATATTTCTCAGATCACACAAGATGTCACCGTACGGTAACGATAGACGCGAACGAGTGTACCAGCTATGGGAGAGCGTGTCAGTCACGGTAGCGGTTCAATCGCGGTTTGGGGGTGCGATATATCTAGGCAGGAAAAGCGCGATCGTGACGGTCCTTTAAGTCCACGGATCTTATAGAAGAACATAGTGTAAGTGCTCGTCGGCACGTTCATGGGATTTTGACATCCCACGTGGTGATAATTTTATTGTCGTGCACGACAATGCTAGGCTGCATACCGCTGCACTTTTTAAGCCCATTATTATTATTAGCTTGATGAAGTATCCAGTATGTTTTCCCGACCGGAATTCGATCGAACAAATGCGGAAGTCGCTGAAACAACAAGTTCGAGCTCTATCAACACTTGGCGCATCAAGAGATCAAGGCGAATTCTCATGGCGGCTGCTATTAGGATATGAGGCGGGAGGAGGATGGGGTAATAGACACTGTTAAATAGCATTCCTTTGACACTTTGACATTTTTTTTTTTTTTTTTTTTTTTTTTTTTTTTTTTTTTTTTTTATAACCTGAGGTTGAAGGTAAATCTTGCATAAGACACCGGGCGATACGTTGGTATTCGCCGCGGTAGTGTCAGATTCTTACTGACTAAACCCCCAACCGGTAAGTATCTTGGGGATGCCATTCCGTACTAAAGTTGAATATTACTTCGAATAGCACCCTTGCAGGGACCAGCAGTCGGCGCTTATCGCCAACCTTGTCTTATCCCGCGGTTAGTCCTCAGGTTTGCTGGGCCGCCGTGGCGGCCAGCCGGGCGATCCTTGCCCGCTCCAGGTGGTCCTTGCGTTTCAGCAGCTCTTCCGCAAGCTGGGCTCCTTTTTGCCAGTGCTCCTCCGACGCGCAGATATACCTGACGAAGCCTCTCATTCCGTGTGCGCCGAGCTCTCGGGCTAGTTGTTGATCCATCCGCTCCGCTCGGACGTCCTGCAGCGCACTGCATAGTAGCAGGGTGTGCAGTGGGGAGTCCACGTCGCAGGCGGGGCACAGTGTACAGCTTTCAGCAATATCCTTAAACCTGGCCAGGTACTGTTTGAAGTCGCCGTGGCCAGTCAGGAACTGCGTCATAAAGTACGTCGTGCCGCCACCTGGTCTGTTGATCCATTCTCCTATGTCCGGAATGATTTCGCGTGTGGAGGCGCCGGGTCGGTTTCCGACTACCGTGTCCCACCGGGCCTGCCACGCGAGCAATGTTTCGGCCTTCTGCTGCTCTGCGGCGAGTGTCGGGTCCGCCCATTTCCTTCTCCTCTCCTCGGCCTTGAGGTCCCACGGGGTTGTGCCCGCAAGGACACACGCCGCCTCTCCGTTAACGTCCCGGTAGGCCTGGACCGTCCGGAGAGCAAGTATGCGCTGGGCCTTCATCATCGTGTTTCTATTGCACTCGGTCCGGAGCGTAGATTCCGCCCAGACCGGTGCTCCAAAAAGCATGATTGATTCGCCGACGCTTGCCAGCAGGCGGCGCTTGCCCTCCTTGGGTCCTCGAATGTTAGGCATGATCCTGGCTAGCTGTCCGGCAGCCTTCGTCGTTTTCGCCGCCGCGATCCGTATATGAGGCGACCCTCGCAGTCCACGGTCCAGGTGCATGCCAAGGTATCGTACAACTTTGGACGTCTTTATCGCCGTACCATCAAGTCGGATATCTAGGTCGCGGCAGGCTTTTTTGCCGACGAGGAGGGCGGCCTCCGTCTTCTCCGGGGCGAGTTCGAGCCCGTTTTGCCTCATCCACAGCGAAATTTCCCACAGGGCCAGGTTGGCCTTGGTTTCCAGTTCGCCGGGACTTCGCGCTTGGACTGTCACCGCAACGTCGTCTGCATAGGCCAGCAGGTCAACTCCGGGGGGGAGGTCTCTGAGCCGCAGAACTCCGTCGTACGCCAGATTCCACAGCAGTGGACCAAGGATCGATCCCTGTGGCACCCCCGCCGTCATAGTTAGCTCTGTCCCGGCGCTGGTTAGGTCCCTCTCCTTTAGGTAGTCCGAGATCATCCTGGTCAGGTACTGTGGGACTCTCCTGGCTCTCAGCGTTCGCAGAATCACCTTCCATGGAAGCGAGTTGAACGCGTTACGTACGTCGAGTAGTATGACCAGATACAGTTCCCGGGTTTTACGCGTTGCTTTCCGGAGGGTTTCCGCCTTGGACAGGACTCTGTGGATAGGAGAGAGGACAGACCGGTTTTTCCGGAAGCCAAACTGCCCATCCGACAGGAGTCCAAATTCCTCGGCGTGCCGCCGTAGCCGTGCCTCGATCACCGCTTCAAAGGCCTTCGCGAGTGTGCCCAGTAAGCAGATGGGCCGGAACGACCCATTGCCTTTCGGCAGCAACACCACCTCGGCGCGTTTCCACGACGTCGGGAAGGCTCCTCTCCGAATTAGCCCCGTGAACACCTCGGCGACCATGTCAGGGAATTCCTTTAGGAGCACCCTGGTGGCCGCCGGTGGTACCCCATCTTCGCCAGGAGCCTTGCCAGGTTTTATTCTCTCAGCAGCCAGGATGATCTCGGCGCGTGTTACCGAGGGTGCTTCCTCGTCGGGAGTCAGAGGTCGCTCGTACGGGGTTCGATCAAATTCGGGCTGCCTCGGAAATAGTTGCTCGAGGGCTGCTTTCCTTTCGTCGGTAGTTAACGTTGTCTCGCACCTTCCCTTGATTTTCCCCCGAACGAGCTTGTACGGCTTGCCCCATGTGTCTTGTTCCACGCTATCCAGGAACTCTTTCCATGCGCGTTCCCTACTTTTGGCGATTTCTCGCCGTAGCAAGGCACGGCACTTCCGGAGCTCCCCGACAGCTCTCGCCATCCGGTCATCGTTATCCCCCACTAGCGAACGTAGCGTCTTGACCTCGCGGCGGGCTCGGAGGCAGTCCCTTCTCCTTCCGGCGATCTCTGCCGTCCACCAGTGTTTCGGGGACACCTGGTGGCGCCGTTTTGGGTGGACCCTGGCAGTTGCGCAGGCCGACTCCAGGAGCCGTTGCAGTCCCTCGGCGTCAGCGGGGGCGCCTGAACGAGCGAGCTCGGTCCGTATGGCCTCAATCGTCGAAACGCGCCCCTGAAAACGTAGTTTATCCCGGGGGCGGGGTCGGGGTGGCAGGGGTGCGTCCACGTAAAACTCGATCGTTTGATGGTCCGACAGAGTGATCTCGTTGGTTAGCACTTGCCACCCGCTGATCCGTGTCGCTTGCGTGGTCTGAGCCATTGTAAGATCGACAAAAGAGGAACCTCGCGTCCCTACGAATGTCGGCTCAACGCCGTCGTTCACTGTCGTAAGGTCCAGCTCGGCCATCCACTCGAGGAGTTTGTGGCCCCTTCCGTCGATCACCGTCGAACCCCACTCCGTGCTAGCTGCGTTAAAGTCTCCGCACACGTACACCGGGAGGTTTACGGCCCCCCTGATCGAGCTTCGCAGCTCGCTCAGAAAGGCCTCCAGTTCCTCGATGGGGGCGTTTGGGCTTGCGTAGCAGGAGTAAAACCTGCCCGCCTTGCCCACCTCCGCCCATGAGAATCCCTTCCCGCTTCCGTGTCTAGTGATGATTCCGGTGCAGTCGATGATGGCCGTGTCGGCATCCGCATCTGTCACCCATGCGACTTTCGATCGCGCCAGATTGCGGTTTGGTTCGCTCAATAGGAGCAAGTCCGCCCCGCGTCTGGTCGCGATTTCTTCGAGCAGGGAGTGCGGCGCGCGGCTTCGGTTACAGTTCAGCTGGAGGACTTTAAGCATTATGCTTTGGGGGGCTGGTGTGCTCAACCCTCTGGGCCTTAACCGCAGTCTTGACGTTCATGTTTAGGGGTGAGTTGCCAGGGCTCCGGCGCCTCTTTTGCCTTCGCTTGTCTGCGGAGCGGAGAGCGTTGGAAAAGCCTCCGGCAACGGATTCCTCATCCGCGGCCGACATGTGGTTCTCATCCGTGTCTGACTCGACCAGGATGGCGGTCTGAGACACCGCTTTCGCTGTCGCTAGTCGGGAGCGTGGAGCGCCATCGTTGGAGTCCTTGATCTTCTGCCGGTAGGTCGGGCATGCCGTCGAGTTGGCTGCGTGCGCTCCGCTGCAGTTGTAGCACCTGGGGGCGTTTGAGCACCCATTGGCCACGTGGCCGAGTTCGCCGCAGCGGTGGCAACGCTTGCCTTCGCATCGCTCGAACGTGCAGTCCCGCGCCGAGTGTCCGACGCGTTGGCACCGCAGGCAGCAGGGCACCGAGACCCAGTTGTTAATCGGGTAGGTGCTCCAGCCTACCTGGAGACGACCCGCCGCCACAAGGGGGGGCCGCTGCTTCACGTGAGCGGAACCTCACGATGGCCGAGACGAGGCCATAGGCGCTCGCGACCGGAGGCTCCAAGGTGAAATTTCCGGCCGCTGCGGAGACGTTCGTCAGCGCGTTTCTGATGTCTTCTGCTGTAGTGCCTGTAGGGAGGTTGCGTACGATCATTTTGACCTCGGCCGCGTCCGCCGTTATCTTGGCTGAGGCTCCCCCCTCCGTCTGTAGGGCTTCTAGGAAGGAGCGGGTTCCCCCGGCCTCCTTTTCCGCTACCTTCAATACCACGTCTCCGTTTCTAAGTTGGGTGAGCCGTTGCACTGTGACGTTGTGTGCATCAGGACGTACCTTTTGCTGCACGCCGCTTATGTCGACGCCGGGGGTCCCCTCGCCCTTCCTCAGCACGATGGTGCTCCACGCGGGGCGCTTCGGAGCTGTATTCTGTTGGTTACTTCTCGTCGTCGCCTTATCGGTTCCCCTCTTCTCGCGGTTTGCCCTCTTCCGCGTCGCCTTGGACGTGTAAAGGGCCACCTTGATGTCGGCCTTGCGGGCGCAGACCTCAAGAAGCCTCTGTGACCTCACAGGGTCGGTCACGTAGCACGGAATGGGGTCCGTGTCCGATGCCGACCGCTGCTGGGCGGCCGCCTGCAGCGCCTCGAAGATCTTCTCCGTCTCACCTATCGCGTCGTCCTCTTCCTTGGGAAGACGTAGGGTGACCAGGGACCGGGTCACTGGCTCCTCTCCCTGCTCTCCCTTCTCCTCGATGCAGCGTGTTGCTACCCTGTTGGTGAAGGTTCGGGCTGCGTCGGTCCTCAGCTTGCTGAACTGCGCCCCCATGACGTTCCAGATCGCCTCGTCGCTGCGATTTGCCTCCCGGACAATGAGGATCCGCACGGGGCAGTCCCTTGTTATGCTGCCGGTGGCAATCGACGTGTTGCGAAACAGGTCGGCTGTCCACTCCATTTCTGTGATCTTTTTGAGACCTTCCATAGAGCCGCCTTCGGTAACAAACCTTTCTAGCTCGGCCTTGCTGAGCGTCGCGTCTGCGTCTGTGTTGTCAGTCTGGCAGCCGGTAGACCGCGTTTTGACCGCGCGCTCCGTCTGGCATCCCGATTCCACTTTAGCTTTTTGGTCGGCCTGGCGACAATGGCATTGCTCCGGCGCGCCGGTAGACGTTGGGCTGGGTTCTGCCAGCAGGCGTTCCTTTTCCTTCAGCCGGGCAACCCTCAGGCTTTTCGCTGCCCCTTCTATGAGTGATTTCAGCTTCTTGTCCACCTTGACGAGGTGGTCACGCTTATCCCTGGTCTGCGTATAGGCCTCCATTTCGTTGATGTAGCAGGCGATCGGGTCTATGGCCCTGAAAACTGGGCTCACTTCTTCACCTTCCCCTGCTTCTCCGGTAAGCTCACTCGTTGAGTGGCTGTGCTCGTGTGCAGCACTAGTCTCGTTCGCCGTGTCCTTAGTGTGGGAGAGAGGCTGGGCCTCGTTCCCCGCGTCCGCTGTGATCGCACTAGCGATCGGTGACCGTTGTAGCATCTTCCGGGGTTGGAAGATGCTTCCTCTCTCGGTCACAGGGGTCGATAGTGGCGCATCCGACGTTCCTGCTGCCTCCTCTTGTGTCGGTTTGGCCGATCCGGCAAGCCCCGGGGGGGGGCTGCGGCCGCCGAGCATCTCCTCCGCGCCCGCTCCCGACGCCGCACTCCTGAGTGGACTGCAGGGGGTGTGGGGGAGGGGGGGGGGGTGATCGGACGGTAGAGAAGAGGGAACCGTATGTGTCCACCAAGTCCCAGCTCTGTACCACCAACCGGTCCGGATATATCCAAGTTCTATTCTCGGGGAGGGAGCGGCACTTGGAGGCCGCTCTCTCTAATACGTTGGCGCAGGACCCTTTTCCAGCGTGGACCCCTGGGGGGGGACGGAAGTCTGCTCAGATTGTTATACACCTCCGCGGCGAGGGTGGGTGGAGTTGGGCAGAGCACGAACTTCCGACCCTCCTGCCGGGGTAACCTCCCAAGTTTGGCAAAGACGTGCACTCGTTCCCTGCGGTGCAGGGAGGCTGCGCAGGTTGCCTATATAAGGAGGGACGTTGCTATGGAGAGGTGGCTAGGTGCCACCGGCTCCAGCTTGTAGCCGGTTTGACCTACGAGACTTAGGATTTGGTAGGGTGGTCACTGGGACCCGCCGCCACCTCCTGCCCGAGCCTCGAGCGCCCCCTGGTGGCAGAACCGGCGCAGTATCCAGCTCCTGCCCCAGTAGTCGCACAGTCACGCGGTTCGGGGTGTGGGTCGTCTACGCGATCCTCTCCCTACTGACGTGACCCGCACGCCCCCTGGTGGCCACAACCGGACCTCGCTCGATCTGTTCTCCGCTCAGTTGAGTGTCAACCGCCGAGCTAAACGGACGCGCGCTGGCAGGCTGCCGCACCCTGGGAGTTGTGGCGACGCCTGGCGGCGGAATCCGCAGAGAACCAAAGAACAACAGAGATTCACTTAGCTGTAGGCCGTTGAGGTGGGCGGACGCGCCTTGCGAAGCTCTTCAAGCACTATCACACACCAAAGTCCACGAGAAGTATCCAAAAGTCCGTCACAATTGCACCACTGATGTCGAGTATAACACAGACGTCTATGGGAATCGCGAGAAACCGACGAAAATTCCTTGCAAATCGTAGCAGGCGGAGCGCGTGACCGCACTCGACGACTGCCAGACCGGAACTGTTGACACTTTGACATGGAATAGTTTAACCACACATTGAGTGTCTTCGAATGAGAATTGTTTCATTTGTGATCTTATAATCCTAATAGTCTAAATATTTAAGAAGCGATTCGTAACAAATTCTAGCAACATTCCAGTCACCGTTTAGAACTGGCTTCATTGAATGGTTTAGCATGACGCGTTTTAATAGTGTGGGTACAAAACATGCCTTAAGTAGAATCTGAGCAGTGGCGCGATTGTTCCGCTAGTTCAGCGGACGGAGTAGAGGATAGGACATTGCTGTGCAATCTTAACCAAAATAATGACGATATTTACCACAGACACCGACAGCAACGCCCATCGCGGTAGCATAAGCTCCGATAGAGCCGTCGGCCTATTAGCTTAATACATAGATACTTGATAGATGAACAGAACACTAGAACCTAATAGAAACAGCACACAACAGCAACAATCCGTACTGCTGTCGTGCGTCGTTGTCCGCATAATAAATGCTTAGAAATGAATACATTTGTTTGTGTGACGAAATATCTACTTGTATTTATGTATAAAAAAGTCAAATTTTATTTATGTTTGAATCTATGCATATAAACATAAACGTATATGCATATGTTCATACATACATTTGCTTGCCATATTGCATAAGGTCGGCGCGATATATATGGTGCTAATATAGAGAATATGATTGCTAAACATAATGACTTAGTGGCAAGGTCAGCAGTCTTGCAAATGCAGAAAGTTGACTTTAATTGACTATGGGTACAACAAACAGCAAACACGGAGCACAGCATAGCTGCATATATATATATATATATATATATATATATATATATATATATATATCAAGCAAAGCATACACGTCCACAATACAATGATAACGCACGGCACAGTCGAATGTAGCAAATTTAATTAGTCTCGCTCTGCACACGTTCAACTCGACTTAATTGCGTCGCAATGAGAATACGACGCTTACTTTTCGCGTTTGGCGTCTCACGATGCTGATGATGATGATGGCTGTACGTTGAAAATGATGATGATGATAATATAAATAATAATAGTAATACTAGTGGCAAAGTCTATTGGTCTTTCTGTCCTTCTCTCGTCCGTAGTCGTTCGACAGACGGCGTCCAGATGAAGCTGGCGGACCAGTGGAGGAAGAACAACGTTGTCGAACGCACCCCCAACTCACCCCCCACCGAACGCAGCCCGCCTGCGCGCCCCAACTAGCCCAACCCAGTGCGCCAGGCTTCCTTCCGCAGGTCCTTGCTCCGGTGTCGAACTTCGGCTGCCGCCACTGTCGCTGCTGCGCCGATCGAAACTCAAGGGGATCCTTATTAAAAACTGCCCTTCAAACTATCGTCCGTCTCGTGCCCTCGGCGGCGGCGACGGCGACGACGACGACGACGACAACGACAACGAACGAACAGTGCTGAGTGCCGGTTTCTGCTCACCACCACTTCCACTTGGTGGTTCGGCGCTACCTCTCTTTCCATACTCATCATCCGCTGCTGTTCTCTCTATGCGCTCGCCGCGCTGCTGTTGCTGCCGCTGCCGGAGTCACTATTCAATGTCCACGCCGTTCTCTGGGGAAGGAAGCAAACTGGCAAAGTGGGGTCGTCCGAGGGTATGCAAGAGAGTGTAAGAGAGAAAGAGAGATAGATAGACGGATAAATAGATAGAGCGGGGAGATGATGAAAATGCAGAAGAGGGAGAAAGAGAAACGAAGCTGGTCGTGTTAGTGGCGGCCGTGGCGAAGCTCGCCTCGTGGCTTCGTCGTGCTTTGCCTCAAACCTCTCTTTCTTGCTCTCCTTTTGTCTCTTTTCTCTCTCTATCTTAACTTCTCAAACTCTTCCTGCCTGGCTGACTGACTGGCCACCGTGTCTCACGTGAAGCAATCCATTGCTTCAGTGATCCAGCCAAATCCCAATACCCAGCAGCTCTCTCCCTGCTAGCGCGGTTCGTCGCCGAACCGCCGAAGAAACTCCTGACTCTGGCGGGCAACCGGCACGATGGGCGTGTGTGGATTGTGCCCGCGCCATCGCCGCGGCGCGTGTCCGTAGAGAAAGAGAGAGAGAGAATGGGGACGAGAGGATGTGAGAGTGTGAGAAAGAGAGCCGGGAGGAGTGAGGAGTGTTTAATATCATCGTATGGATGGGGGATATACGCTACCCCACTCCGCTCCGCTCGCACCCCCCAATTCCAGCGCCCTAATCCTAGCCCAGCCCTACCTAGACCTATCCCGTTCTGTGCCTCCCTTCCCCCTGTCTCGTTCGTTCGACGGACCGACCGACCGTCCGACCGTTCATCGGCGGGAAGGCGTCTTCCCCCCACCCGAGCGACCACCGGCCGACGAGTTCCCCCGGGTTCACCCCCCTCGCTTACGCCCAAGCCCATCAACTGCGTGCGCACAGACTCACTCGGAAAGAAGAGCGCCGCTCACGGCCACAACGACAACACCAACAACAACAATAACAACGGCGGCGACTGCCTGTTATTATTGCCTCGGTCTTCTCCTCGTCCACTTCCTCCGCCTGTTCCTTCTTTGCCATAACGGGCCAAGGAGAAACGCCGTCAACGGGCCGTCGTCGGTAGTCGGTGGGGAGGAGAACTACCCCACATGGCTCACCGTGCTGTGGCGGCGATCGGAGCAGCAGCAGTGACGACGACGATAAGACGGCCGCTCACCCCCCCCCCCCCCCCCCAAGGAAAGATTGGCCGCGTGCCCAGCCATCCAACCAGAGGACAACAGATAGCGCTAGCTGCAGGTCGCCGTGCCGCCGTGGTCGCCTTTACTTACTTACATACAACTACGGCTGTGGCTGGCGGCAATGCTGCTGCGAGTCGCTTGCTTGGCCTCCTCCTCTCCTCATGGGTCTTTCCCACAGGCGGGCATGCAGGCGGACAGGCGTGCTGCTGCTAGGTGATATTAATTCGTAGTTGTGTCGTACCAAAGCAATGACGGGGGCGTATCGCGCAAAGGGCCAAGGGGACTCTCGGCGAGGGCGGTAAAGTGGGGTGATGGAGAAAAAGAGAGAAATATGAAAAATAATTAGGAGAAGAAGCCGTAGCAGAAGGAGGAGAAGGAGGAGGTTCAGGAGAAACAGAATCACGAGGAACAGTGCCGAAACGAAGTGCGTAAGTAAGTTTATCTGTATCAGAGAGGAGAGAGCTGACCAAGGAGATAGAAAAGAAAAGAAAGCAGAACAAGAAGAAGAAGAAAAAGAAGAAATAGTGGTGGTGGGGGTGGTGATTGTGGTGGGGTTATTGGGAGTAGTGGTGGGGGTAGTGGGAGTAGTGGTAGTTGTAATAGCTGCTACCGTTCGAGTGGACTGCCGCCGTCTGTGCCATACCGTGCTCGCGACGGCAGCAGCTGCCGCGGCAGCGGCAGCTGTACCAGTCCCAGCCATCCTTCTCACGCCGCGCTTCTTGATTGACATGCTATTTTAATAATACAATATTTCCTGCTTCACTCTCAGTCGGCAGTGCGCTCTCAATGCCTGACCAACTCTCCTTCCTTGTCACCCTCGCAAGTCCGCGCGCGCGCAAGCCTTCTCTACCGCTACTTGCTCGCTCTCCATTGCTCCAGTCACTCGTCTCTAGTCTATAGCTTCAACGACCTTAATTCAGACTCTATCCGTCTTTCTCTGTTTTCTCCCGATTCCACCACGTGATCATTATAAGTCAATGGTTATATATATATATATATATATATATATATATATATATATATATATATATATGTATATACACAGGGAGAGCAAAAGCGCTAAATTAAAAATAATGCCGAGTGTGTCCTTTCAGAGATTGCTACACGTTCCATGTGTTTTAATCTCATTGAATTAAACGATCTAATAAGTGGCCGCGTGGAAAGCGTCCTTTTATATTGAGCGTGCTCAATACTACAAAATATTATGGATTGGATCGAAGTGTAAATCAATGCAAGGCTTATATATATATATATATATATATATATATATATATATATAATTATATATATACAGAGTCTATCAAAAGTCGTCGAATAAACCTTGGAATCTAGTACAACTCTGCAATAAAACAAGGCGCGGAAATGTCTTCTAAAAATATGTAATTGCGCATGAAAGCCAAATATAAGAATTGCAAATAATTTCATTTCTTGAGAATTATCTTTACTGCAATATTTGTTCCGCTTTAAGCTAGCATAGAATGCAATTCAACAGATGCAACATTTTTGCAGGTATGATTGGCTTATCGATACGATGGCTGGGGTTCTCGCAATCGCAGATTTTGTGAAGATATGTCAGGATAAAACGCCGATACAACCACCTTTGGTTATATAAATAAATTCATATCTTATACAGCTTCTAGTTATTTTGCTCTCACTCAAAACAATACATTTCCGTCCCTTGTTCTATTGAAAAAAATTGTTTGCGGAGTTGTACTGAACTCCAAAATTTGTTGGACGATTTCTGAAGAGCGCTCTCTCTTACTCTTTATATATATATATATATATAAAGAGTAAGAGAGAGCGCTCTTCAGAAATCGTCCAACAAATTTAGCTTATTTTTCAAAAATATACACCAAGGCAGATTTAAAGGTTATGATACATATCCTTAGGGAAAAAAAATTGTTTAATCTTTTAAAGTGTCTGTTTCATTAAAATAGCTTGTGCCTGCTGCAATGCACTTATGCCACCATCTTTCCGACTCTTTGATACATTTTAAAATCCGCCTTTCGGAATTGAGTTGAGTTGCTCCTGCGATTTATCTTTATTTCTTCTATAGTCTCGAAACGTTGTCCCTTCAAATTTATTAACCGTGGGAACAGGAAAAGTCGCACGTAGCCAGGTCCATTAAGTAGGGGCATTACGAAATTATAGAAACTGAAGTTCTCATCAAATGATTCAATTTAGTAACGTAAGTAATGTGTGCGCCGGTGCGTTGTCATGATGGAGGATACCCAGAATTTAGGTCTCTTGCGTCGGATGTTCTTACGCAATGTTTGCGGTAGTGTTCTATATTGACAGGTTAATTTTTGTAGTAAAATCTCTAATTTAATAACAGTCGCTAATTTGTTAGATTTTTTTTTGGAGTGAACATCGCCCGACGCCTAAAGTATCGTTCAAAACTACAATAAGCGATGCATAAGATGTCTGAAATTTAGTCTTTAATTTAGAATTTAGATAGGCATCAATATATTAATGAATATATATATATATATATATATATATATATACATATATATAACGAGAAAATAAAATGCTGAACACGCAGGACCAATTTGAATAGGCCAACATTATTCCCTCAGAACGATTTGTGAATAATATTAATAATCATCATTACCATCAGCATCGTAATTGCGATCGTTAATATCATTATGGCTCCTGGACCTGCCTTGTGTGGGCACTGATCAGCCAAATGCGATTGATTGAGAAGCCACGTTTGCCGCTATGGACACCGTGTTCGCTAATTAGAAACATACCACGGCTCTAATCATAGGAGGATATAGATAGGTACTTACCGCGTGTTCCCAAAGAGCACGCTTAGTAGTAGTACACATGCGGGCCACATATGTAGAATAGAGCAATTGAAGAGCATAACAAAAATAAACCTGTTTGAAGCTGCGAGTTGCGAACAGAACGGTTGCCGAATAGCTTTGTTGCTTGCGGCCTGCCTGTTCGCGAATTATTAATCGAGAATTAGATCGTGTGTAGATTTTTCCCACACAAACGAGTAAATGGTCCGCAGCGGACCAGTTCTGCGTCAAGATTCGAGGGCGTTATCGTTCGTTAGGGGGGAGCTGAAACCAGTAGATTTTCATCACTTTCTTCGATGGGTGCTGGCGGAAACGGGGGTTGCTGCTGCTGCATGGGCTGTAACCTCATACGAATGCCGATTGCATGCAAATGGGGCCCGTCGGCATGGTACACTCAATGGCGATCACGCACCCTCCCAACTTTTTCTACCCTCGTGTTCTCTCATCTCTCTCATTATATATATATATATATATATATATATATATATATATATATATATATGTGCATACGTTTCTGGCTGCAATAGAAACAGCGTTCACACACGGGTTGATTCCATAATAAAAGCAAACAGGTTGATACAGCCAGCTGACACGGGAAGAGCATCCCTCCAGGCCGGCCGGCACGCGGACCTGCTCTGACGACACCTGGTCGGAGGCCAGCAGTTACATTGACATCAACAACATCGGGACCGGACCGGCTGTCGACCAGCGAAATATACTTATATGTGGTATTAGCCTACGTTTTCTTTATCAACCTTTTTCTCTTAATCTTTCGTCAAAGATGTACGTTCTAACTATATAAGTTTGCTTCTTCTTATCCCTTTATTGATCCTTTCATATTCACCGACGTGCCGTTTTGTATATATATCAGGGCAGCTAATAAAAACAGGTTTGCGGTGGAATTACTTACTTCGTTCTAAACGTCAAAGCTTGGCGACCCACTAAATAGACCAACTGCTGAAATTAAATCGTATTTACATGGCTTTGCCGAATGTTCTCTCTCGGCAAAATAGTCCTCCATCTGTTTCCTGCTCGTTCGGTCTTCTCCTTGCCGCCACATGTGCAGCAAGAGAGTGCCCAGAGCTCTTAAATTACACCGGCCATATGTATATATATATATATATATATACGCCCGGGAAGTCTAGTCGAAGCCAGCAATTCAAAGCATTCGTTCACTTAGTCTATGTTAACAATAGTTCTTGCGCAATGAAACGGCTCTAGGCATGGACTCTTAGTCATCAGATTGCCACCCTCGATTTTAATTAATTCGCCAATCCAAGATTCGCTCACGATCCGATGTCACGGGGGTACATAAAAACAACCCGCGCGCAACCCCAGCCGGAGAGGCCGCCATACGAACACTGGATGTAAGCCCTAAGAACTGTCAAAACTCGTCCGTTGTGTTCCGCGCCTTTTTGTGCGCGAGTGTCAGTGTACCCTAAATTAGATTTTGTTCTTTTTGTTTTCATAGTATATGTGTATTACACATATGGGTAGATGTATAGTGCCTGTTCAGCATAACGGCCGGTCGGTCACGTTTTCATGTCGACTGACGACTTTTGGCGATTCTTTTCTGCTTACTCACCTTAGCCCCGGTCGTCCTTAGACCGGCGTGGCATCCACTGCGAGCAATCCAATTGTTCCCCGTGTTCGCCCACCGGCGGTCCGTGTGTACACCCACGTACGGGGCGAGCGGCGTATCCGTATGTGAACGAATTAGATCTAGTGACATGTAACCGAGACTTCGACAAGAAGATGAAGAAGAAATGAACCTGCGCTCACGGCCGAAACATACATGATGGCTCTCCGTTGTTGTGGTCAAACAGGGTGGCACCGTCTTCTGTCGGCGGTGACCCGACACCGAACACGTCGGCTTCACATAGACTTCTTCGTTTCGACACTTCGTCGCCGCAGTAATCCTCACTCTCACCCACCCACTTCGGTGACTCTCGTGGCGCCGACTGCCGTTAGGACTGTCGTTTTACCAGCAGCGCCAATCGTGACGTCGCTCGAATTGCTCTCAACACCGGCAGCTGTCGCAGTCAGCTGATTTGGCTTTGCTAACCTCTAAAACGTGCTTCGCCGATGACAACTCGTTGTTGCTGATGTTGTATCTATTTTCGCTGCAGCTGCTGCTGCTGCTGTTGCTGCAGTTGTTGTTCCCGGTGGATGTTCGCCGCCGGAGGTTGTCGAATAACAAAGAATTTTGTTCCAACTTTCAGGAAGCACCCATGAGACAGACAACAATCCAGTGCGAGGTAGTCATGCAGTGGTCGTAGAACTTGAAGCGAACAGAACTTGACGGATCTCCTTGATTCGTGGCAGACAATTGCAATCGTGCAAAGAACAGTATTTAGCTACTGTCCAGTGTGACTCCACATCGAATTGAGCCGGGCACAATAGGACATCTCGGAGGACGTAGTTGATCAGTCAGTTGATCGGTTAGACTCGGCTTTTTTGTACCAGCTTCAACGGCCAACTGTTGACTTCAGTTAGAGATCGTTAGCGCTACGTAAGTGCGCTTTACGACCCATTCGGCAGTGCTTGGGTTTGTGCTCTCTGGTGTCGCCTACTCGACTGCGATTTTAAGCGAGCTGCGTTGGTAGGCATCCTATGTTCATCTAAATTCAGACAGCTGGTGCTGCTTCTTCTTTGGACTGTTGAAGAGGTGCGACGGAACAGAACAACAACAATAACAACAACGGCGATGATAACACCGATGACAATGACGACGACAACGATGAAGCTCACCTTAAATCGCTCACTTAATTCAACTTAACTAACCCACAATTAAAAAAAAAGGACACCAACAGAGAACGATGTATATTCCGATAGACCTCGAATCACGAGAGGCCAACCGGCCAAACTAGCAAAGTCGACTGCCGGATGAGGATCAAGGAGTGCTGCTGCTGCTCCTGCTGCCACTTCGAATGGTAATGTTGTTACCGCCGCTACCTCAGCTCGGTTGTGCGGCGAAGCTCGCTGGTGGCTCCGTTCCGTTGCGCCTCGAGGCTCTAGTTCTGCCCGCCCGCCTGCGGCTTGCGCCGTTTCCCTGCGACAGCCGCCAGCTATCTCGCTTGCTCTCGCACTCTCGAGGACCTCGAGTTGCTACTGAGTTTGCTTACTTGCTTGCTTGCTTGTGTTGCTGGCTGGCTGGCCGGCTGACAACGACCACCAGGCGCCGAGACAGACAACGATCGAGATTCGAGTTCCCTTCGCTTCATCAACCGGGGGGGGGGGGGGGGGTGTCAGCCGCCGCTCCATGTTTTCTCTCTCACCCTAGCGTACTTCTCCATCTCGTTCTAATGTTTCCCTTTCTCTTCTGTATTTTGTCCCTCACCCTCAACACCAGACGGTTGGCGGCTTCTCCGCGGTCCGAACACAACCAATTTCGTTTCCCGCAGCCCTGTCTTTCCCGCTTATCTCGCCTTTTCCTGAAGGCTGTTTGTTGTCTTCCCTTCCCGGCCTGTGGTGTAGTGGTTTCCTTTCCTGCCTTCCTTCCTTTCTCTCTCCCTTCCTCCCCCCTACCTACCTAACCCAACCACCTATGATGCAAGACATGCTAGGAGAGGGAACTGCCTCATGCAGTCGATTGGGTTGCGCCGACCTACGTGCCGGCTGCATACAGATCCTCTCCCTCGGACCAGACAAACTATCCCCAATTCTGGGGTTCTCATGACGGCTGTCCGATGGAGAACTGCTATTGGGGTGCCCCGTGAGTGGGTAAGTAAGTGGCTTTCAATCCGCCATCAATTTCAGAGGGAAAGGGCAGACACCCCCTGTCGCAAGACAGGGACGGGGAGCGGTGGAGAGGGAAGCATGGCTAAACAGTTGTGGCAGTCGGCATCGTTGAGGTGGTGGTTGTGGTCCTGTTCTTTCCCGGCAAGTGGGAAGTTTGCGCCGGTACAGACGCACGTCGCCGTCGCTGTTATTGTCATCACTGGTACCGTTGTGTTGGCAGTCGCAGAAGCCGCTTACCCGCTCCGACAGGCAATTCCATTAAATATATTACTGTTGCAACGGGCGGATGGGAGAGTAGAGAAAGAGCAAGGAGGATAATGTGGTATTTATAGGCCGACATCTACCTATACATACACCGACATATAGACTTAGACATACACACACCGGCACAAACACAGAGGCCTTTACAAGCAAAGACAGACAGACAGACCCCTTAGAGTAAGTGGTCCTTCACGTGGCCAAGTAAATTGTATGAGGATTGTTCAAATGAAAATGTACGAAACGACACTGTGGGCATAATTGAATTCGTTATTCAAAGGTATTCGCTAGAGGCCTGAGCACAGTTATCCCACTGTTTCACGAGCCCAAGGATTCTCTGTTCTCAGAAATGGGACACACAGGCTCCCTCGTATACGGCCACAGCCGGTAACATCTTGCAAAAAAAATGATTGGCTAGGTTAGCCATCTCAACAGACATTCGTGCGCTAACTCGTCGTTAAAATAAATATAATGCCTTGGGTATCAAAAACACTAGGAGGAAAAGTCATGGATATGATAAAACTTCGCTAAACAGAGGTGAAATGAAAAAGACTGCGCAAACTGCTTCACAATATGCGGTGCAATAAAAAAATCGTGCAACAGTTCTTCTATATATATATATATATTGAGAGAGACAGACATATAGGAAGCTATAAAAGACTCCCCTTAAAGGATCAAACAACTTATCCCCCGATCAGTGAGACTCGTTTGTCCGCTTCATGACGAAGTTTTTCTATAATTTTGAGGGGAAGTTTTTTAATATTTGTTATTAGCTTTGTTTATCTGTGTGACACTTTGCTCTACGTCACCCTTTTCGCCAATAAACTGCCGCGTACTATCGTTTAATTGAGCTAAACATACACAAATGCGGCCGTAGAAGAAACACGCTTACTAAAATTAGTGAATAAACCGCCAGTTGTTAGTCAGCCAAGTTGTAAAAACGTGCAGGACTGTGAATGCTGCAGCAAATGTCATTGTCGGAAATAAAATGGAAGCTTTTGAACCAGAGATTTTAATTTCCCTGAATATTACCTCAGAAACAGGCAGTTATTTATAACGGACGAAAATACTTTATGCGATAAAGCATCGCCTTGTCCTGGTCGTAGAGTAGTGCACAGAAAGCGAAGATAATTGATTCCAAAGAGGTCTTACTGCGCCAATGGTATAATACCATCAACAATCCTTTGTCCTCCAAGGGCCGAGACCGGGAGCCCCTTCTCCTTCTGCGTGCGCCTCTATGTAAACACCGAAGCTAAATTAAAAGCAGCAAATTTTAATGAGAACTGCGTGGCTACCCCTCATATTCCCTCGACCCCGTAAGCTCATATTACTATCTATTCAGGTTCTTATTGTATTTCTTAATAGGCGGAACATTCGGGTCCTTGATGAGGCAGCAGTGCAAGAGTTTCGCGTACAAGAGTCTCGGCACTTCCCACCCAGGCAATGCGGCGGAATAAGCTGCTAGTACGATGGTTAGATAGAAGAAGACGACAACTAGTTATTTGTTGGCGTTTGAAACATTGGGAGGATCGAGGCCCTTAACAGCCAATCTTCTCAAGAGTGTACGCGATTGTCATGCGCGCGCTACAATGAGCGCCGGCAAAGAAGAGCCTTCAAAGCAGCAATTTTCACTCGAGGTACAAAGAGGAACGTAGCCACCATAATGGGAACCGTGAACGGCCAGAAGACGGCAGAGTTATTACAAAAACAAGGAAGAACAGAACTTCTTTAGGGTAGGCTGGGGTGCGCGTTGTCGTGTGACAATAATTGCTTGCTTCAGAAATTAGAAAATTGATATTACCTTCTGCCCCGAAAGGCAGGAAAGACTTCTGCCCTGAAAGAAAGATTGATAAGAAATACTTCTACCCTAAAAGCAATCTTTGTATGTGCATATAGTACATTTCACACAAAATTCGTGTCGATTTTAATGCGAAACGGAGCTATACTGCTGGCAATTAACATTTGTTGAGCCGGGATAGATACGTGTTTCTCTAGACCCCGGCTAAAATCTACCGTGCAGTAACACTGTCTCCATTTTCAATAATGAAGCTTGGTGTGCTAAATATTCACACGAACATACTTAATACATGTCTATGCATATATATATATATATACCTACAGATAAGTAACGCAGTTTCCGCTTTGTCCCGTCACAATGCATGCCAAAGCTGGATAGCGCTCTCTGTAACTGTGCTAAGGAGTGATATAATATTGGCTCTGTTTGCATAATGGTTTCGTGTGTGCGTATTTATAGGAGACAAACTATATAGGACCATGTCGTTTGTTCAAATTATGTGCTTCGGGCTTATCGTTATTGGCACCTCACCCCGATACATCGATACATTAGCGTTAATAACCTAACCACTTGCAACTAACTGTACAGCTAAAAAAGACAAACGGAGAAATGCCACATGTGCATGAATAACATATTGCCAACCTTTCGCCGCAAACCACCTTATGGGGTGCAGGGAATTATTTTCTCCTTCCCAAGACCACCTCGCAACCCGAGGGGCGCCAAAGATGGATGTAGTGTCGCGACAGACCCCGAAAACTGGCTTCAAGGTTCTAATGGCACCAGGGCAGTATTTATTTGGCCAAGATTTTACAAAATCATAAATTTAAAAACTAGGCATTTGCCTTTGCGGTCAAGGAGCCTAGCGCCAAGTTGACATTTACTGAACCTGAATCCGAGCTGTGTGCCCTGTCGAAACGCCTGTGCTACGCAAACTGCAACAGCGAATAGTCACAGCGACGTGCTGTCAGCGCGGCGAAATCAACTTCAGGTTTACGTGACCGCTTAGCTACGACACATCGAAAAACTGGAAATCTGCCCCGAAAACACCGCTACCTTCAAAATTCAAAACCAAAGAAGCGCAAGTGACGTTAAGACTCATTATCTTCACAAGACTTTAAGTCTCAGCAGGTCCCGGGGCAGAGCGTAAAAGTGCAAACGTTCGAGATGTTAGGCGTAATTCTATATACTGCGATACATTTACATCACAATACCGCCACTATTCGCACCGTGCAGTAGCACTGGGAGTCGCCAGTTTCTTAGCGTTACTAGAAACGCGGGCGATCAAGTTATTTCAACTGCCAGGTTTTTCTTCTGTCCACTGCCTTGCCTAATGTGGATAGGTGCAGATCGCCCCGGCAAGGCAGTATGCGATCTCTAAACTGTGGCCTGAGGAAGCGCCAGATAGACTTGGCAAAATATAACGTTATAACGTTAAAATCGCCCAATCGTTGCTGCCTACGGTTGTCGTTTCCTACGACTTTGACCGTCACACTTTGACCGTCGAGAAGACTCTCAATGGGCTTCGTGAGGCGCTACTTCCTTCTCCTCTTATCGTGTGCTTGCGATTAGATCGGTCACCATCTGATCGCATGTTAATCCTTTAGGGAAACTTAGTTGATTTCGATTCCTGATTATCATTTCAGTTACCACGCCGACTTTTCTTGGCCAGAATGGAAGGTCCGCCATAGATATCCTTGCGATAATTGTAGACTTCGACAGCAGTTACTTCGACAGTGAGACTCATTCGCTCAGGAGGACGTCCACACCCGCTCGCGCCATATCCTTATCGCGCTGTACTTTACGTCACAACGTTTACGTCTACTTGACGTGAAGATAAAGTCCTTTCTCCGGCACCTAATTCCGTACACTGATGCAGCGCGCACACAACCGCGTGGCAACCGTTGTCAGGTTTAACAGACCTTTTCCTGACCACACACGCGTTGCACAGACCACGCATCTTTCAAAGATTGTTGCGATTAAGTTCAGCCGAATCACATTTTCTCATAGGGACATCCTATTGATTGCAAATTACATATAATTATCGTATCACCTCACGGAGGAATTCAGAAAAGTCCTAACGGTGATTTCGAAAATCTGACAAAGCTTGAACATCTCCCCACCATTAGCGACCTGCACAACTTAGCGTTACCCTAATTGCTAGTGATGGCACTTAAATCGAATAAAATGCGTGCTTTCCAGGTGTAGCTTGGGCTTGTCGCAGGGCACGCAACGGACTGGCTCATCTCCTAGCTGAACTCACCGCCGCTGCTAGTCAAAGTGCTGCAAATACCCCAGTAACCAGTTTCTTTAACGCCAGTCTCGAGAACTTTAGCAGGTAAAATGTACCAAAATAGACAATACATTAATTAGCACTGAATCCATGGGAAACTAGCGGCTTAGCGGCAATAACCACCTTGTTGTGACGGGATTAGCAGAGCATGGCTTCCATCATGAACTATGCGCTATGTAAAGGGGCCTTAAGCATTAATAAAAATGCGGTGTTTGTTCTATTTAAGCCCGTAAAATTCTATATTTGCTTTTGATATGGAGTTTAAACTTAGATAAAATCGTGCTGTCGCTGTTCATAGGCGGCTTCCTACGCAAACCTAGAGTCTTAGTTCGGCTTTGGTATATAGCGCTTTTGTTAATCTTAGCATATTTGGCCCGTGTCCGACTGTTCTACATCCCTTGTATATTTGGAAAAAAAAACTTAATGTGCACTCAACAAAAATCTCATTCTGAATCAATTGTTAGATCAAGCTTAACACGGGTTTACTTCATATCAGTCTGCACACATAATACACACTACTTGAGCAATTGTTGAAGATGGCCCCAGATTATGCAAAGCTAATCAACGCTAAAAGGACGTTCCACTACATTTACTTTGATCAGAAGAGTAGTTTTGACTGGGTAACCGTTTTTTTTTTAAAAGATGGAGCAGTTAAGTCGTTACACCTGCACACTATTGTAACTAAAGGCTCAAATCAATCTGGACAACATCTAAACTCAGTATCAAGTCAAACCTCATCCTGTCTATCCAGCGTGCCGCAAGGTAGAGGTATTAGGACTAGATACCGAAGAAATGGTTTTGCAATACACATTTTTTAACTTAACGTAACGCGGACTTCCTACGCGGTTCAAACAGAGTTGACGAATGGCAAAACATAGACAAAAATGTCAAGTGAACATATCCAACATAGGAGTTTCAAGAATTTTCTCTCAACTCATTTCAGGAATTTCCCTTATTCAGCCAGATTGGGCTTCCAGACCGGTGAGCAGTATATGAGCTTGACAAGAACAAGCGAGTTATAGACATAGAAGATATATACACAGAATAAAACAACGGAAAACGGTATTAATATCCTTAGTTGTGGCCGTGATTTTAGATGAGATCATCAATATGCGATATAAGCATACATAGAGCATACCATTATTCACATTATATATATATATATATATATATATATATATATATATATATATATATGTATATATATAATTTATATATATATATATAATTTAAATATTTTATATAAATATACGGTCGGGCCATACGAGTATAAACAGTCTAAATGTCATGCTTGTAAAGCGCAATCGAACTGCAATCGTGAAGCTAAATTGTGTGGCTAGTGCTATTTTGGTCGATACCACATACTCAAATGCGAAACAGTAGCTAACGTGACATCACTCCGAGACCCAATTTATGGCTGGCCTGCTGGGAGATGCCGCAAGTGATAAAATCGCGCAGATTCGCAATATGGTAAAACTCGACTAATACTTGGTAAGTAAATAAACAGGATTATGTATATGTGTGTATATATATATATATATATATATATATATATATATATATATGGGAAACCATTTTCAGAACTCATTGTTGTAAAAAAATATATATATCTATATATATATATATATAAACAACCTATACTATCACCATACCATTCATGGGGCGGCCGGGCTGTCACCGTCTCGTTGGATGTCAGACTGGCGATGCATCTATGCACTAGGGGAATGAAGCAGCATGATACAGCGAATATAATACAGCGAAGCTCCACATGCACTTCGAGCTCTAATGGACAGCTGACACGCAACAGCCAGGCTAAATGAACTTTTAAAGCCACTAGCCACTTTTTGAGACAGACCTGTAAATAATGTCAAGCAGAAATAGAACTGGAGAGTAAGCAAGGGAAAGGAAGCCGAAAGACTTAGCTATTTGTTAGGTGAGCTACAAACAAGCTGCCAAAATTAACATGGACACGGATCCCCTTCCTGGTGTACGTTTCTTAATGCTACTAGGCAGAGGAACAAATATCGACCTTCCGACAATTGACATTGAGTATATCGGATCGAATTGGCTGCATGGTATCCAATCGGACAAAAACATCTATTTAAATATAATTTTTTAATATTCTTATTTAGAGGTAACTGGTAAAATTCGTGGTGCACAGCCGGTGTCATTGTTAAAGCCACGGTTGTGTGGAACTCACACAACCGTGAAACTTACAAACCCGCTAAAATCCAGTCGTTTTCTTTGCCTCTTGTCAGGATTTGACACAGTACTGTCTTCTCGAGATTACCTCACCTGGCCACTTTTCTTGCCATTTAGGCTGCTCAATATTGTGTGGCGGTTATTTTCATCGCAAAGACAGTTTCTGCGAATCTTCTTACCATATATATATATATATATATATATATATATATATATATATATATATATATATATAACCGAGACCAGCAAGGTTTTCTAATGTGTGTTACTTAGAAGAGCTATTCATCAACCCGTTGGGCATTCCCGAATTGAACCTTCGAGCGGTAGCAGAAGACTCTGGATTGCTCCAGAGAGTGATGATACAGGAGATGAGTCACGGGTATAATTGTTTATGACATTGAGACCAAAGCCTAACCAAGCCTTCCAATGGTGCCTCCAAGGAGAGAGTCGAGCGAATAAATGCAGACAGAGCAGATCCAACGCCATATGGTTCTACGGTCAATAAGGAATAGTTGCGCGAAATTTTAAGTTTGCGCAAGAACATTCGACGTAAAAGGCCTGAGCTCTTGTCAAACAACTCTTAGATTCTGCCTCACGACTACGAACCGGCGCACACATCGTTACCGATTTGGGATTATTTTATAAAAATGTCGATTTCTATATTTCCGTAACCTCCCTATTCGCATCCGGTGCCACAGATAAAGAAACATTTGAAGAGACAATGTTTTGAGACTATAGAGAAGATAAACAATTCAACTTGATTTCGATTGACGCGTTTGAAAAATGTTTCGAAGAGTGGGAAAGAAGGTGGCACAAGTGCATTGGAGCGGGTGGGAGCGACTTTGAAGGAAACAAAACAATGTGGAAGATTAAGTAAATATTATTTTTTCAATAAATATGTGTTAGAACTCGTATTAGAGCCAATATATATATATATATATATATATATATATATATAATCTTCAACTAAATGTTATCAATTCTGCAAGTGGAGCGACAATTGACTCCCGAGTACGTATATATATATATAAGCTTCAACAAAATTTTATTAAGACTGCTGCTGGAGCGACAGTTGTCTCCCGAGAACATATATATATATATATATATATATAAAACGAGGCAATCTTAAGCCTCCACTAACGTTAGAAATAGTAGACACTACTGGCCCTCTACTGTTGGGAGAGGCAATGTGGGCCATTCAACAATACACAATCAGATGAGATTTGATGCATTAACCATATCCTAAAGAAAAATCGCTGCTTCTTCTTGTATTGAAGTTAGTTAGCGGGCAGCTCGTCGGTCAAACCAGCCCAGCCCAGCCCAGCATTGCGGCGCGTTTGAGTTTAGTAGGGCGCTGATCATTTGTGTTCCGGACTCTCCGCGTTCCGTCACTTTGGCGACGATTTATCTCACCTGGGCAGAGTTCGGCCCGACAGATAAGCCAGCAACAGACCAGCTGAGCTGACGTACAACATCAACAATGGAAATCGAGTAGAATATTTTACGCAGAAATGCACGAGTAGTGAGAGACTTTTTCCTGTTAGCTTCCACACAAGAAACCAATCTACTTGGTGTCGTGTCGTACGGATACCCTGACAATACGGTGTTTTACTGCCGGCTACGTTCGCCTCTGCGGCTCTGCGGCTGACGCTTCAGCAGGTGACTAACTTCTAGTGATTTATACTGTGAATATATGTGAGTTATGTGTATGTGGGCGCTCTATATGACTTGATATGTACACTCTATACATGTTGTATATTTGTGTAGCATAGTATAGCATATATATATATATATATATATATATATATATATATAATGCTTTTTCTTTTTTAAATATAATTTGGTTTTGTGCATTATCAAAGTACTTACTCTCCACTGAATTAATGCGTGTACACTGCTCCAATGTATTGTAGCAGTGCTAGTCCGGCGTATAGTGGAAGTGCACCCATCATTTAGCAATTAAATTCAATTAAAATGCACCTTTCAGTTGTCAAGTGGTGTGACCTATCAAAGTACATAACACCGAGATATATCAGATTCGTTCGCAGTTATTAAAACCTCGTTTAATTCATGTTCGATTGAGGGCTTGTACTATGTATATTGTTTGCTTATTCTTGCTTTACCAAGCAATTATTGTTCTTCCTCCTGATGTATTATTTGTGTGTCACATCTTTACACAACAGTGTTCGAGGTACTATTGTTTTTTTGGATGTGGATACGTGATCAGTGGGTGGGTGTTTTTTGTGTGATTTTTGCATTTATAATAAGTAAAGATAGATATAAGTAAGATAAGATAAGTATAGATATAAGTAGTAGATATCCGTTTACGATTGACAAGCGCCTACGACTCTTCGTCATTAACGACAACTCTCTCGGTGTTAAATAGTCGTCCCCGGTCGATACTAATAATAATAATAATAGTATTCCGCAATTTCTGTCATCAAATGATGCCGTTTGTCTGTTGATTGGCAATAAGATAGGTCAGTCACCATTTTCAGCCTTTGTATTGCTGAGTAGTCGAACTTCTTTTTTTATGGCTGATGAGCTTCGCATGTGTTTTGGTCATTTTTCTTTCTGAACTCGTCTGACTTGGAGGCAGTAAACAATTTTACTGAATTTGCTTGATTTAATCTTACGACCAGACTGTTTTTGTCTGTTTACGTCGTCGAAGATCCATGTTCCAAGCAATCCAAAAGCGGGCGTTGGTAGTGGCTGGCAAACACTGATACACAGACAATCTATGCAAACGGTCCAATTTGTGGGCCACAATTAGGGTGAAAGGAACATACTGCAGACAGAGCTAAGAAGTGACCCCAAACTCGTCTAAACCGCCGTCATCTGTTGTTAGGCTAAGTTTAGATTTTTTCGCAATAATAATTTGTTCGCAATTTGTAGAGAAGTGGCCTCTACATAGTTCTCTTCTCCTAGTTAGATCTTTGCCGGCATCGTTCAACGTAAAATGTTTTCTTTCACTGAAGGTCTTCTAGAAAATCTCAATTATAGGAAGTTTCAAACGATACTAAGACTATCGGGTATACTGTATTAATGCGCAATCGCCTCTTATATGTTGCACACATAGCACATAGATACGATATAGATATATTTATAAGATTAAGATTTATATATATATATATATATATATATATATATATATATATATATATATACTGTCTGTTGTACCATATTACAATATTTCTTATTTTGTATGTATGTTCCGTCTAAGACAGCGCGTGCTTTATCATTGCCCTTTTTTGAGACCGCATCCAAATAAAACAGTATTTAGATGCATTTTTTGCGTAAGCCGACGGGAAACTTCTGACGAACAGTTTTATTCAATATAACCACTGCTCACGCTAATTACTTTTTCAATTGGGAGGTCCAAAAGCGTACTTGTTGAACGTTTGTTTAATAATAGCGACACTGAGCGAGTATGCGCGAATAACTAACGCTAATAGCCAGTCGCCTTTCTGAAGGAGGTATGGCGGCATGGCGTCTTCTTCAGTGGACATTACACTTCGAATGTGGGCACTGGCCGGGAATTTGCTGTTCCCCACGATGGGGACATCAGCTGGACTGCGGGCAAACCAGCGGTCTTACGATTGATTTTTGCAATTGCGATGAACATTTTTCCGTCAGAGAATAAACGACGACGGCATACTGTTTCGTGCTTGAGAGAAGAAATGGGCAAATGGCATCGAGCAAGTCTATTTTAAAGCAAGTAAGAGTTTCGCGTCCTCAGGCTATATTTGCCTAACTTGTATGACATGTAAATTTCACTGGTCATTATGGCCGTGTTACTAGCATATAGCTGTTCTTTAAGGACATTAAGGAAAACTGAAACCTGTACGCACTCTACAAGCTGTTTTTAGCGTTAAGTTCATTATGGACGACCGCCGTTGCTGGGTGGTAAACAACCAAAGTATGCCTGTGCACGCTTTCAGCGATAAGCAATGTATTGAACTTACTGAGCGCCTTAATAACAACATGGTCATTTCGCTGCTTGCTCGGATTAACGGATCTCCGCGCTGGCACGATAGAGATTGCTTTGCGCTGATGCAAGTTCTACTTAGAAACCTTCAGCAATCGTCCTATGACCCAGTTGCGGCGGCTATTATCTCACTCACACTATATCATTATCGAAAGCTTTAAGACTCCAAGAAGCAATCATTTGCCGACCAACAGGAACGCCTCATTATACTAAAAGCATAAAGAGATCTTTACTTCACATATAACCGCCTTACAACTTTATGAGCAATTTAATCTGAGAAACTCCTGGGTCACTTCCAAGCTGCTTTCACCCCCGCAAATACGATACCTGTCGAGACTCATACTTCATACGCGAAGCTTCCGAGAGATTTTTGCTGAGACTCTTGGTGAACCGTTTAGTCTAATGTTGCCCTCGCTCGTATACGAATCAGCAAGGTATTCAGGCCAGATCTTGTGAGGAATGAACACCTTCAACAGGGACGTTTCCTCGTGCCCAATGGCAGTCTCGTAGTTTCGTTTAATAGATGCCTCTCTGAGGACATCAGAAAGGACTTGTGTCTGCAAACTACTCTCTAGCACACTAACACGACGTCACACGGATTTTCTGACAGCACGGGCGTTTCTTCCATATGAGAAGCATGGGTTCAGGACTGGGCGTTTCACTATCTCAGCCTGTGAAGTATTTTTTGACCAGATCACAATCGCAATAAACCGAAAAAAATCCTCTGTTTGCGGTTTTTATTATTTGAAATCCGCCTTTGACCTCGCACCCTGTGGTATTGTCTTGAAGAAGCTGGAACAGGCTGGAGTTAGACCGCGAATGTTTTAATCTACTCAGCGCACCTCTGAGGGCTAACCAGATCATCCTCGACGTTGGTGTGCGCGAGCATAACACATTCGAACAGATGACTGGGTATCCGCACGGCGACAATCTCAGCCCATTGCTATTCATAATGTAACTCAGAAGACGTTGTCAGGGCAATTGAAAGGGCGCCTAGAGGCAAAGCGGCCAAGAACGATATGATTAGAAATGAACATTTAAAGCAAACATAGGCACTATGCTGGAAAGCCTTATTTAACAAATGTTTACAATTCGGGGAAATGCCTAAAGCGTGAAAGGCGGATACCCTAATTATCATACTGAAAAGAAAAGGCATAGAAACAGAGCCGGAATCCTGGAGGGAACACCACTTAAGAGTTGCCCCTATAAAATATTATCGGGGATAATATCAGATAGACTTGAGTACTTCCTCGAAACCAGAAACGCAGTACCAGAATAACAAGATGGGAATAGATAGAGAAATGTAATACAATATTATATATATATATATATACATAGACTCAATATTGCTTTAATTTATCGAATTTATCGCCAACAGCCGCCCTAAAAACGTTTCGGCACGAACACTCTCAAACAATGTCTCTTATTACCAGAGAATTTTATTTATCGCCAGTTATAACTAACCAGGCCTGGAAGGAGTCTCTCCGTCCATGTCGTCACCTCACCACTCGCTAGTGTGCCGGTCTCTTAGGCTTCATGGTGCTAGAAAGGACTGCAAATGCCGTCGTTGTGGCTATCCATGCCCCCTGTATCGCCTACACGACTGCACTGAATCCGTGTCGCTCTCTCAGCTTCAGCGAGAATACCCATAAACCATTTTACCATGTTTGTCATACATCCTATGTTTATATTTACATACTCAAACAGGGTGCATTTAAAACAAATAACAATCATGTATTGAGCTCGAAGGCAGCGGATATCTCACCGTGCCAACTCCCATCGTGCAGTCAAAATTGTGCGGCGTTTTTTTCCGTGAAGGACTATATGGTACTGTACAATTATCGTAGGGCGTCGCACTTCATTTGTTGCGGGGCCGAGGGAGGCGGGCGGCCTCCGAGATATCGAACATTTGCAAGTATCGATAGCTTTCATGTACGAACATACGCATTGAGCAGTCCTCCTGGCCAGTGCATGCTGCTTGTGTACACCAGTGTTCGTTCGGAATGCATAGGAAAGAAAGTGCTGAATCGGATGTAGGACTGGCAGAACGCTGTGGCGTTATAAACGCAGCTTGGCCTTTTGAGCTCGAATTCGCCGCAGTCGCACGCGAATCCACTTTAAAGCTGCTGCTGCTACTGCAGCTGTTACTGCCCAATTTGATGAATAAACAATGATTGTCGTGCCGTTCACAGCGCTAAGCCCGCCGTATACGCGGTAACACTTACGGCAACGCCATTGCCTGGATCTGGATGTCCTCCTTATCGTTGGTAGCAACCCCATGCCTTCCGGCGTAACGCGTTTAAAGTCGTGAGAGTGGTCAATGGCCTGCTCCAGGCTAGCTCTTCTTTCCTACTTACTTGAGAGAAACAAAATGCTAACGGACGACAGAAAAATGCGGGGTGAAACAAAGTGTATGTTCCTCGTTTTAATATCAAACTCAACGTTGTAAAATTTGATGAGCGTATGACTACGGCCGCCTTCGAAGGTGATGCGTGGTCTTGGTGAACGACGAGCGTTTCTGGTTTCGCTGTAACTCTACGTGGGTCAGAGTGAGAAAACAACAAAATGGCCCGCCGGAACGGGCGAAATTTCGAGTCACAAGTTGTTGATTATTCAAATCATGGACGTGTTGATATGAATAGCATACACTGTATATTTTTTTATCTATAGGAACTCTTTACAAACTTCTAGTTTTTCTTAGTGGTAGCTCATCTGACCGGCTCGTCATAAAGTTTGTACATCCTTCGTTGGTGGCGGTTGCTCTTCGGAAATGGCGTACAATGTTGACGCGGCCATGCTCTTTATGGGATTAGCTTGTTAATCTGGTAACAGGCCATTTCTCTGAATAACAAGCGGCGCCGCTAAGCTTTCAACGATTTAGCTCTGCTGCGATAAACCCGTTTAGGTGGAGATATTGGATCTCGAAACTTCGAAGCACTTACTTATCGTATTGTTCTTTTGAACATAGCGTCCTTATACAGCACTCGAGAGACACTTGAGTGTGTATGTCTCTGTGTGTTGAGTATGAAACAGTATTTAAGCTTGCTGACGTTTTCAAAGAAACTGCCTAAGCGACTGTCTAGCCAAAAAATCCTCCTTCTATCGTGAGCGGCTCTGTGTTTATGGAACTTACTATATTTGCCGGTAAGATGACTGGCACAAGTGAGGCGAGGCTCCCGATGCTATGGGAGACTGTACCTATGTACCTATCTGTACATATAGCTTTTTCAATTGGCATAGCCCAAGGATCGAGTTCGTTGGAGACAGACTATATATACATGTATAAAGAGAGCTGTTATAATGGACACTTTACTTTTGCATTTTCTCCTTGTACGTCTCATGGGAAAAGTTTGTTACAAAAATTGTCTTTAGGTCTGCCAGTGACTCAAATAAGGGGGTCGCAAACTCCTTTCATGGAGTTAGCTAGAACCCGCTTTGCACCGCCTAGGGTTTTAAATACCAAAGCGTGGCAGCAGTGCAAGTAAGGTCTTTGCTTTTAGTTGGTTTTGTTCTGCTTTGATTCCATCGTATCCCGTTGTAGTGGCATCGGTGTGGACTTGGGAAAGTGCCAAGCAGTCAACAACTATACCGTGTTGCACTAGGGGGTTAATCTTTTGGGTTGGGGTCTAGACGCGCGCCTGAAGCCGTGAGACCCTGTGTTGCAAGGGAATTGGACGACAGTCGAGCTGTATTTTATGTTGTATTGATTTGACTTTTGGAGATGCGGCCGGCGCTCCTGCGATGTGAAAGTCTACGTCTTCCCAAGACGTCGACCGCTTCACCACACATGCTGTACAACTGGGCTTGTGCCGAGGCGGAGATCCATGCATACCCATACGGAGTTTTTGTCAAGCAGGGCGCTTGTTCCCGCTGCTGGGATCGCCTAGAGGCAGTGCCCGGCCATTTACTGGCCGTTGGACGGTGCTTGGTCTTGCCGAAACAACACGGACGATGCTTGGTCGGCATCATTAAGTATAAACAGACAATTTTGGCCTAGACCTATGGGACGTTCTCGCTTTGTGGGTGTTTTGTTTGTAAGCAACAACCGAGGCTACGTTGGTTTTGGCGATTCTGTATTTTTCGACCACTGAAGTTTAAGCAACGAGATTTTGGATGAGATATCTACCATTTGGTGCGTGGAAGTGAGCATACATTGTAAAGCTAGATCAGGGTACATCGCAACGTCAAGAACGCACGAGAAAGAATGTTTCAAATGTGTTCGTCAAACTGCGTAAGATTGTTGGCGAGCGGCGCCGATACGTTGCTAACTTGGCGAATGTTGGGTCCTAATGGTGACTATCGTCGATTTTAGTAAGAGGCGCCCGCTATGCACGTCTCATTGAGGAAACATTCTAACATGACGCTGACCTCGCAAGCGATCTTGGCGCGAGATAGTAGATGAGCAGGTTATGAGTCTTGCGCAGAACGAAGAGAGACTATTAAATAGAATCGCCCTCCTTGACTCTGGGACAGCAATTGACCTTGTTATGTCGCTTACTCGAGCTAGTAGCACGCGAAGCCTTCTAAGAACACGGCGAGACGGTTCGGATCATCGAGTCCTGCGCATAAGCTCTTCGTCGAGAAGCTGTTAAAATCTTGTTAACGTGAAATCATATGATACAGAATAAACTGTACTGTCCAATAGAGACGAGTTTATTTCTGTGTATAGACACAGCCTGCCGCACGTGTGAGCGTTCATGTTTGTCTATTTATCTTTATTTATTATATGTTCACAACAATCAAACAACAGTTGTAATAATAATACTAAATTACGTGATTATTCGCAACGTGAGCATATTCTAATTATCATTCTAGATAATGTGATGTATTGCACAGATTCATTGAGATAATGATTTGCATAGTCGTTCGCATTATTTACAGGCTTATGTTTTGTATGGCTCATGATAGCCGTTCGTCATGTGATTAAATGACTTGATAATGGGCATTCGAGATACATTGCTGCTGTTCTAGTTCATTATAATATTATATTGTAAATATCAACGAAAATGACAATAGACATTGAGTGGATTATCAAACGAGCCTGGGTTACCCTTACGTGTCTTACTAATCAGCAAACACGGATGCTCACACGTGCCTCAGGCAAAACCTTGATAATAAGCATTCGAGATGTATTGCTGTGTGTGTTTGGTTACGGAATAACAGCGTGAATGTTAACAAACATACACACATTATATTATGAATATTACGTTCTGCTAAGATGATAGTACCATGGATGCTTTAGTAGAATAAGACTGACCTTTGCCCCACCGTGAATGCATCACAATGTTGTATGTGTTATATATATATATATATATATATATATATATATATATATATATATATATATATATATCACAATGTTGTATGTGTTATATATATATATATATATATATATATAGCGACAAGTCATATTTAGCGCAAAAGGTGGAACTTTGATAATGACAAGACGTTATCGAGTCTGACTGTTAGCATGCGGTGAGGTATAGAAACGTGGAGCCACGGAACAACTTAACGCATTCTCAAGGCGCTACTCGGCTCGTGTTTTCAGCAGTACATCGGCAAAACGAGTGTCAGAACATGCGACAACAAGGCCCATCATCACCAGAGAAACCTAGCCAAGGATCAGAAGCACATGTGGTGGTAGACATGTGGTGCGAGATTGGGAATACAACATACTCACAACACGGAATGCACCAGGACAGATCAAAGTGCTCTGAAGCTGTTGACAGGCCTATATCTTCAGCACAGCTGCCGCCGAGCGGAACGGATGAACACAATGCAGGCGTCCACCATTCGGTGAACGCGAGCCAAAGTGTGGCCGAAACTGAACGTCGATCTAATATGAAGCTGACAATACTCTACCGAGACGACGAATGTGTTGTGGTAGACAAGCCATGGGATATAGCCATTAACACGATGGACCCCGTAGCGCATCCCGTGACAGTCGCCACCCTGCTAAGGGCTGCGCTACCGGACGCCGTCGATCATACGTGCGTGCACCACTTTCGTTTCGTGCATCGTCTCGACTTCAGCACGTCGGGCGTTCTGTGCGTCGCGCTCACCAAACGCGCCGCTGCCAAGCTCAGCGGGGCGTTCGAGCGGCGAAACACCGAAAAGACGTATCTGGCCCTGCTGCGGGGCCAATTAGGCCACTTAGCCGCCGAAGGCAAGGGCAGAACCGAAGGCGAAGGCGAACACGGAGTGACGCGAGTCGAAGTGCCCATCGGCGAGGACTCGCGAGCGAGCCATAAGATGCTGCCGGTGACCGATCCGTACTGCCGCCGCAATACGGTTCGAGACGCCGTGACTGAGTTCGTGCCCGTCGAGTACGGCACGCTGGGCGGTGTTGAGGTTACAAAGGCGCGGATCCGCCTGCTTACCGGCCGGCGACACCAGATTCGTGTGCACGCTCTCGCCATCGGACATCCGGTGCTCGGCGATGCGACGTACACCGGCGACACCGAATCACCACGCATGTTTCTGCATGCGAAGAGCCTTCGAGTGCATCATTTGCAAGACGACGACGACGACCGTGAACTCTTTGTTGAAAGCCCGCTAGACTTTCGATTAGACAAAGCAGCCGCAGCCACCGCAACGTCGTAAACCAAGTAGTCGGATGGAGATAAAGCGAAAGGCAAATTAGGTGTCGCCAACCTTGGCGAATTGGCGGGCACGGACCGTGTTCGGCAGTTGCACCTGAGTTCGAAATAGACGACCCTGTATAAAAATATGTATTGGCATTAGGAATAAGAGGTGGTGCGTATGTGTTGTCTCTACGAAATTGCGAGGTTGACTGTTTTTATATTGTACGACAACTAGATAACAACTAAATACAAAAGTAACAATAAATCATACTTTACAGAACGAGATGAGCAGGTTAAACTGTTTTTAATTGCAAGTTGTGTTGTGTTCTGCTTTTCCCCGAAGGGGCTGGTGCAGGAAATTCGATTTGGTATGAGTTCACTTATGCAACGATCTCTGCTTGAACAGGCTTTCTGTGTTTCCATTACATTGCGAGATTTTATAGGCAATGGTGATGTTTTATAATATTATAATACCGCTTCCAATACGAATCGCAGTTGTATAAGAAGTTTTGCCAGGACAGTCGGTCAAAGACATTGCTTCGGTTATGTCTTGCGTGCTGTGTGGCATACTCGTCAAAACGAAAACAAGGTTTCTTATAAAATACGTGTAACGTATAATGCAAGCTGTTATTAACTGGTGTGACTGTTGGAGCATGTAACATAACTAGTTAACTAAATGAGCTCTGCAATGTTTTTGGTCAGCGCACTCAGATATTTTCTAGAATCCTCTTGTTTTTATTGCAGAAAAAAGCAACCGTGTAAATTCCGGGCTGTCGGTGGTGCTTGTTAATTTTGTGGGGTGAATGTCTTTGACACGTTAAGGTCGCAAACCGAAATACGTTTAAATCCCGTGTCTGTGGAACAAATTTAACCGGGCAATCTCTTAAAATTATCTTTTTTTGTGGAGGATTAATGCATTTACGCTCTGGCGCGACGGACATAGCATGGCAGCTTACCCGCGCTGTGTGGGACTCGGCCCGGCGGCTAGATCTTTGATCGTCGGGACCCATACCCACTAAGCACCCCCCGCGGCCCTTAAACTTCACACTCTGTCAGCCCGGATCTTCATTAATAGTGTTACGGACTGACCAAAGCTGTGACGGGGGCCAATCGAATGAAGCGGTCGTGGTCACCCCGGGTTCCCCACCTCGTCAGACTCGCTTTGCCCATTAATTTGTATACCCGGTCTTCTAAGCAGGTTTTTCTTTGCTTCCTTGGGTCCGTGGATGTTGGGCATTAGCCGTTGGCCACGGTATTTGCTGCTTTTTCTACCGCCTGTTTAATATGAAAGTTACCGGATATACCTTGGCCTAGGTGGACTCCGAGGTATCGTGCTGTTTCCACAATCTTTATCTCGATGTCGTCCAACAACAGCCGAATGGGTGGGCACATTTGTCTGCCAATCAGAAGAATGGCTTCGTTTTTGGCTGGGGCTAGCGTTAGTTCCCATTCAGAAATAAATCCCGGTAAGAGCTTTATTTGCCTGAAGCTCTAGTTCAGCCACTGGCACTGGCTCTTACTGTAACTGTGAGGTCATCCCCGTACGAAATGAGTTCAGGTCGGAGGGTTTTGAGCCCGAGCACTCCATCGTATGTCAGGTTCCAGAGCAGCGGCCCCACTATGGACCTCTCTGGAACCTTAGCTAAAGTGGAACCTTCTTTTGTTTAAATGGCTTTTCACAGATGATTGTTAAAAGCGTTCTTGTCGTCCAGTAAGACAGTCAAGAAGAGGTTTCTGGTCTTTACCGTGGTCGAGCGAATCGCTTCGGCTTTAGATACTACCTTGTGTATAGCCTTAAGGACGGATCTGCATTTTCTAATCTCGTGTTGGGCCTCCGAAGGAAGACCGTTTTCTTCGGCGAAGTCTCTTAGCTCTTTTTTGATCACGGCCTCCACTCCTTTCGCCCGGGTGTCGATGAGGCAGATTGGTCTGTAGAGGTATCAAAACACCTCAGCCTTCCTCCATGCCATTCGAATGTCATGCATTTCGTAGATTGTGGCTACTGGTATATCTTCTGAGGGTACCCCGAGTTCCTCAATGGCAGCTCTGTCGAATTTTGGAAGAGATAGAAAGAGTTGCCGTATTTACTTCTCTCTGTTCTTAGTCGACACCTCGTTTCTGTTTCTGCCTCGAAGTTTTCCTCTAGCGGAGTTCTCGGCTCGCGCGTCGACAATCTCCGTGTTCCACCAGTATTGACGCTCAGGCACGGCAGACCTTTTACGAAGTTTCTGCTACGGCTTACAGCATATATAACATAAGGCTTGTAGCTCTTTTCCATCCGACTTGTGATAACTATCTTTCAGTACAACTGATAACTTTGTAGCTTGACTCAAGGAGACGACAACTTAGGCCTCTTGATACTAAAAATTCTCCGCCGTTCCTGGCCGACGCGATAATAATAGTGCTGCTGTCATATTTATTAACTTTAAACTATAGTTATAATATAAACGCGCCTAGACACATATGCAGGATCTTGGAAATATGTCTTTATAAGTTAATGTGCAGTTTTCCAAGGAAAATGTGTCATACTTTTTTCAACTATTTTGTCAACTATTCGCAACTATCTCGCAGAAAAATGTGTAAGGACAGCTGTATAACGCAACAGTATAATTTTGAGTTAGCGGGAAAAAAGAATAGCATCACACCGTGCGGTAGGCCACGCTCGATTTCAAAGCTGGTCACTTTGCTTCGTATTCAATTTACCTTTGATGTTATTGCATGTGGAAAAGTCTACGAATGTCGAGCGCAACTGAATGCTCTAACATTTACTAGAATTGATTCTAGAGTTTTATATATCAAGCCTTTGGCATTTTGTTTATGTTGTGGCAAATATGGCCACCTTTAGCCCGAAAACCTAAAGCGTGTAATTAGTCCGCGACGAAGATTAATGCGTATGTAAACTGAATATACTAGTGGGCTGACATATAGGTGGAAGATGCCCAAAGCCTACGCGAAGTATACGTTTGTATACTCCTTCGACCTATGCTTGTGTGTCTTGTGAAGCAGTTTCTTGTATTTCGCGCAATTAATGTTGCAACTTTTCATGTACATAAAATGTATATATATATATATATATGTATTCAGGCAAATACGCATGATAATAATTGTATGATAATCATTTTAATATGATGACCATCACGTAATGGTGATAATTACAAAATCTATGGTGATCTGATCAGTGGTTGCGGAGTAATTTAGGTTTTAGGGCATGTTAAGATGGAGTGCCTGCATAAATTTCCTACTCCATCAGATAAATCACTTGCCATAGCTTTAGAAGCACACACAACTATTAATTATCTGACAGAAATTGCTTGATAGTACCCTTGCGAACCGCTAAGCTTTGAGATGCAGTAAAGTGGGCCGAGTATTTTTTTAATAAATTTAAGAACATAGTTTCCAGAAAGAAAGGTTCTTCCTCCTCTTTGACAGTTTAGACCTCCTTGTAAGCTCCTAAGGTAAGTCGACTATACTAAGCTAATCGATTGTTGCATAGTTGCTCTACACATATGCGCCTGCCTATTTAGACGTATCAGTCTATGACGACTGCCGTTCCAGATCACGATGCCGGACGTGGCTCAGCCGGATAGAGTCCCCGCTTCGGCCGGCAATCGGACATCGGATGCGATGGCGACTTCGGCTGCATCCGCTGCTGATGCTGCTGCTGCTGCGGGCAGTAGCAACAGCACAGCTGCTAACAACGATAATGGCGATCCGTCTCAACCAAAACCGCCTGTTGGTAGCGTGACGGCCGATAACAAGACCAACATGTCGGTTCAACGACAAGAGTACATCAACTCACTCAACCAGTGGCTTTGGCAATGCTACCACTGGCAACAGGTAACCCTATGTTGCTACGGGAAATCACATTATATCGTGTGATTTTGTGCTCACATTATTTCATTGCTGCTGTTGTTGTTGTATTTGTTGTTGTTGATAATTGTGTGGTCTTCGTGTTGGAGCTCGTTGCTGTAGAAATAATTTTTTGCTTGACAGTTATATAAAGTATATAAAGCGAGCAGGATTCAACAAGGATAAATCATTTCGAGGAAACGGAATCACTCAAAACGGTCGTTACGGCCCGCCTGATCAATGCACTTTAAACAATACAATATTTTACAGTCAATCAGGTGTTAATGTTTAAGCTGTCGTTTAAGCTCAATAAGCTGTAACGCCTTACGAATGTACGTTTAGTATAAGATGTGCTAACAATAATAAATGGCACCTGTAGTGCTAGTTCTGCGGCCCGTGCTAGCCTGCCTTGAAAAGTCCGCGTACACAAAATGCACGTGTGTTCTTCTAAAAAACTTCTTCACGCTTCGTTCAATGAAACGAAAGGAAGTCTAACGTGTTTGATTAAGTGCGTCCATAATAATAGCCTATGAACACAAATAGTCATAAATAGAAGGAATCTAGAAATTCCAACGTGGTCTGTTTATTGAACGTTAGTGGTTAGTGGCCTCCATGTTTGGGGACGAACACATGATGACGAGTGATGATGACTTATTTTCGACTGTGTTGTGTTCATGTTGCATGTTGATTTTCCATCCGATGGTGGTGGTTGATATTCCAGGTGAACTCTGTCGTAACGTCGGCGATGCTGCATAGCGTCACACAAGGCGGTGGGGCACTCGACGCCGCCCGTGGTCTGGTGGGTCCTGCAGCCCAGCAAGTGACCGTCGACGCTGTAACGCAGGTGAGAATCACCAAGCGAGTTTCCTTCACCAAAGGGCGGCCGTCAGACAGATACTCACACACCCTTTAGCAGGGGGGGGGGGGGCTTTATTGAGATAGACACAGAAGAAGGTTATCGCAAGTCGGCGGCCTTCAGGCGGCGGGTTGTACATGCTTAAGCTTACGGACCAAGCGCCACGCAAACATTTTGTTAACGATCGCTTTCCTGGCAATTAATCTGGCCTGGATATTGATTCTCGAGCGAATGTTTGTAGCATTCATGTTAGAAAATCTCACTGCTTGCTCGGGCCGTTTACATATGCGAGTAAACGTGCGTTCGTCAATTCTATCAGATGTGTACTCTCGGTAGACGTCTGCGACATGACAATACAACCAAACTCATTGCGCAGTTTGTTAGGTAGCACCAGTCATCGGCAGATACTGGGGCCCATCGGCGGTCGAACGGCAATGTTTCTAAGGTAAAGACTTAGCAAGCACAACAGAAGCAGTACCAGGTGACCAGCGCAAAGAAGGGCATTTGAGACGACTGTTATTTATTGCGGTGTGCGTGTGCAGCGGCAATACTACTTCCACAGTTAGCTTCAGAATATTGAAAGATCAATATATTAGTGCTGATAATACCGATAAAATGCATTCGAGCCTTACCACTGTAATCTGGGAGTACTAAAAAATCATAATTATAACATATTCTAATGCACTGTTGCATGTATTTATGAATCTCATTCCTTTTTTTTTTCGGAAAATTACAGGTTACTATTCCGTCGATAAGCAAGCGTCTAGCGGCAGAGTTGATCGACTGTGTTATCCTGTTGATCGTCAAGTTTGTGATCACATACATTGCCGTAGATTACTTCGAAATCATCGAGCTGCCAAGGTAATAAATACCTAGCCCTGCAGCACATTAATTATGTATGCCTTGTTATTGTGCAATAGTATAGTTTTGTTGTTTTGATTTACGGTGCATGTATTTGATTTCATCCTTATGTTATTGCATTGAGAAGAGAGATCGTTATTATGCGAGATCGCACTAACAATTCCGATCTGCCTACGTGACGATTATTTCATCTGGAATGTGAAAGTTTTCTTTATATGGTTTGCCCAGCATAAGCAGCATAACACCTGTGCTGGCTCCCGGCAGCATAACACCTGTGCTGGCTCCCGGCAGCATAACACCTGTGCTGGCTCCCGGCAGATATGTTATACTGGAGTATTTTTTACGAGTGTTCCTCACTTACTCGTCACACTATCGTTTATCATTTCAGGTAGCTTTAGGTGTTGAGCAATGCTAACAGTACTTCCCTGCTGGGGGGCATGACAAATTTTTAGTGGGTTGGAGCCCCACACTACCGGCCCACACTTGCAGTTGAGGACAATCCTGCAGTGGTGACCGCGTGTGTGTTTCCAGCGCATTTTCCAGTTAGTGACATCTCTCTCTCTCTCAAAAAAACTTCAGGTGTTGAGAAAATGGTTATTACTACGTCGCGTTGTGACGTGTTAGGCGTCAAAACATGTTTTGTTTTTGTTTGGTCGTTGCAGTCTTGCTGTTAGCCGGCATTCGTTCATGATCTGATTCCTATAGTTGTTTTTATGTGAAACATGTGTTTTATGTTTTTATTTGTTAGTGTACGACGTTACACTTGAGAACACGAGCTTGCCCTTAAGTCCATAGCTAGTGATGTTGAGGACTCTAACATCTCCCTCGGATTTGGATACGAAGTCAATTTTTTAGTCATGTTAATTCTTTTAGGCGTTTCACTATTTTGGTTGTATATATATATATATATATATATATATATATATATATATATATATATATATATATATATATATAACATACATATTTATTTAACATATATTCAGTACAAAACATGTTTCGACGCTTGCAATGGGCCTATGGCACGGACGTCGAACGCATACATCCTCTTGTCATCCTGAGGGGGGGTGCTAGGTGGGAGGGGGCAGTATGTATGTATTAGTCAAGTCAAGTCAAAAGCACCTTTATTCAAGGGTCATATATGCCTAAGTATACATTGTTTTTAACAAAATATTTAACCTCTGAATATAATTAGAACATACATCAGGTCTGTCGACTTCGCAGACTTCGTGGAACTCTCCACGAGAATGTGTTGTTTATCTTCACTGAGCGCGCAACTTCCAGTGATCTAACATTCACACCACTTCGCAGTCCATTATTTATATGTTTAAACATGGTCTGGTCAGTCCCGAGACAACACAATTTTTTAAAAAGCGATAGATCACCTCGTCCGTGTAGTGTACGTATTGGCACAAGAGATACGCGTTCACGAGGAATATTACATCTTTTCGATATCCGTCTGATAAATTTGGCCTGTACCCTCTCAATGGCATTTATATCTTTTGCCAAATAAGGAGCCCAAACCTGGCTGCAGTAGAGGAATTTGGGTAATACTAGACTTCTGTACAAAGTCACATAGAAATCAGGATTTTTTAAAATGAAGCATCTAAATATGGTATTACATAGTTGTGAAGCAGAAGTAACGGTGGCAGTAATATGTTGAGAGAAATATATTACAGAGAAATATAATAAATATTTATATTAGTACTAATGCGTACGTTAAACATATGGTACGGCTAATTATACAACTAACAACTGCAACTGTGGCGGCATGAAAGATCAGCAAAGATTACGACATCATTTCATTTTTCATTAAGTATATTTAGAACCGCTTCTGTGTTCATATATATATATATATATATATATATATATAGAGAGAGAGAGAGAGAGATAAATATTGAAAGAAAATTATTTAAAGTCAAGTCAAAAAGTGTTGTTGTTACTAATGCTCCCGGTATCAAAAATGTATATGTCATGCGGGTTCATGGAAAAAATTATTTCACAAGCAAATATAAAGTGTCCAACTATTATGCGGTTCACTTCTTTCTGTGTATTATAGTAATCAAGTGATTTGTCTGTCTGTTATCTGGTTGGTTTCTTCAGCTTAAATTTCAGCTCCTTTCCGTAAGTATCTGCTTAATGTTACTATTTTCTTTCACTGCCTTGTACCTGTATTGTAGCTTACGGCAAGAAGGCTTAGTTTAAGCTAAGTGTATAGATAAACACACTGCGGAGCTTCGACGAGGTGTAGTGTTTGTAAGATAACGGTAGATGTGACGAGCGCTAGGGTTCGGTACGCGCGTAGAGATGATACAACCGCGACTTAGCGTGTTTTGGAGGTTATATATATATATATATATATATATACATATATATACATATATATACATATATATATATATACATATATATAAAAGCGAGCACTGCCGAGTGTGCAAACGTATTGTAAATGATTAATAAATCATCACAATATGTTTTATATATATATATATATATATATAATTGTACATATGGAATTGTGTCGCTTTTTATTATTTCAGCTACGACTTACGCATCCTGCAACAAGATCTTCTGACGTTCTCGGTAGCTCTGGAGAGCCTTCTGGACAAATGGCCGATTCTTTTCCTTGAAAGTGTGCACCGTCTCGTCGTCATTCTCTACGAGACGCTCGCTGTCTGGGGCTTGGTCGGAGGCGGTCGAACTATCGGTAACTAACATTAAAAATATTTTTAAGGAGTTTTTTAATTCTAGATTATTATTTGTCCCCTATGGGCTTGGAAACCCTATTGAAGGTATGCCTCACGGCGGTTTGTGAGAAGGGGACACATTGAAATACTTTGGATTTCCCAACGGTCCTTATGGCAGAATAACTGCTAAATTTCAGCGGTATGGTTTATCATCTATATTCAACGAACATCGATCAACAACAGAGATCGAATCTGCGACACCCCAGTAGATGACAATTATGGTTAGCGCTCTAGCTCCCTGGACCGTGCCGCTACATGAACCGTCGATTCCTGTGCGTCCTTTATATGCCTGAAATAGATGAAGCATTCTATAGAGCTCAATTCCACCGCAATGCTACAATAGGACGTTGACATTAAGATGTTTATTCTTATATTATATTTTGGATTAACTAATTATCAATTATACAGGGTTTAATTCGCCACGTAGAGGCAATGCGGTACTAGTCTTGGCCGGCAATTAGACCTACTATTATTTAATTATTTTCAAGCCACACAGCTGTTTTAAGTAGCGTTTTTTCTGCGAAACTTTTTTGCGAATTAGACTTTCTTTTTTCTCCGACTAGTGGATTTTGCTACTCCTTCTGCCGTCGTGCTTACGGAAAGTGATGTCTCTAGAGCGACCAGGCTGTTCTGTTCCGCCTATGCTTTTACTATGAGGAACAGAGCGGATGATCACGTGTCCCTTTGGAGTAAGCCCTACCGGCTCTGTCTTGAGTGGCCGCCTCCCCCCAATCACGACCTACCACCCCGCACCATGAAATATGACGCCATCGCAGTAATACAATATTACCGTGTCAGCTTTGCCGCCGAACCGTACCCCAACAGAACGCAGGCTATGGGATATTCCGCAGTAGTGGTAGTCCTTTGATAGTTCGACTTTTAGAATACGTTTTGCGCCCTACGAAGAAACCACATGTTGAACACAGCTTGTAAATCTGCGCCGGGACTGTTTTATTCGGTCGAGTTCTCATACCAAGAGTCCTTTTTTTCGAGGGTGAGAAAATCCCGTTGGACATTGGTATACAGTAAGGAGACCCATTGGGGGCCCCCCGCTTCTCGCTGCTTGGGCGTCAAAGAGTTTGTTGCTTCAAGACATCCAACGACACCGGAAATTAGGATATTTTTTCTCGTCATAGACGCTTTTCTTTCAAGCACAGCTGGCACGCTACTCACCGACGAAGGCCTGTGTGCTGCGATGGGACTCGGCGTCTGAGTCGCGGGAACATATGCGAGTGGTTGCGGAGGAACGTCTACCCTCACTTTACATTACTAGAGAAAACATGAAGTATAAATCGCACTACCGTCCTACTCAAATGAATATGATCAATATGTGACAAAATGTCAATTACGACGAGTTAGTTAAAAAAGCTTGCCTCACGCTTTCCACTTAAAATTACCCTTAACGTTGAAGTCCATCCAAAAAGCTGTTGTGCATCTGTTCCTATAGAGTGCCGGGTAAGGGTGGTGGCCTTTATGCGGTGTTTGATACGTTTGTGAAAAAACCTAGCTTTCAGGTTCAATAACATAAAAATAATAAAGACAAGGCATCATTATTATGTAGAGTATGCCGAATAGCTAGTGACTTTATTACCACCAAGTCGGAACAGCAGCATGCGCTTTGTTGCTCTGTTACAGGAAAGTATATGATGAACATCCGCGTGATCAGCTTGTGGCAGTGCGAGACAGTCGCTCCGGGGGTGCTCCGAGTTCAGGTGTCGCGGGTCGGCCTCTTCTGGGCGCTACTACGAGCAACAATGAAGAACTGCGGCATGACGTTCCTGTTGCCGGTGTGCGTGACGGCTCTCTTCTTTCAGCACAACCGCGCCGTCTATGACCAGCTGTGTCGGACTCTGGTCATCGAGGAACCCCGGACCGGGCCGAGGGTTGTCGTCAACTAGCGATCTCACAAGATCGCATCTATACCCTTCTAGCTGGCTAGCTAGAGCCTCCTCCGCATCTACGGACGCGAGTTGGGCGGTTCGAACATCGTAGAACTGTGGACGAATCTGTGGTGGTATTTTAAGTGGCGGTATTTGTGTGTGTGTGTGTGTGTCTGAAAGAAATAAACAAAGGAGACAGGGGGAGAGAGCGAAAGAGGGATGGAGCAACAAAAAGGGGGCTATTTAGGGAAGCCGAGTACATACAGGTCTGTTTAGCCTGTCAATACGGGCTGATTGCCTTTGTATACACATACACGAACATGTATGTATGTATATATGAGTACACGTACGAGACCGGTATAACGGGAGTAGAGTCAACGATGATCTAAGTTTAAAACGAACAGAGACGATTATAAAAGCGAGACCTAATAAAGAAGTGTGCCGGAGCAGACAAGCCGATCGAGAAGAAATTGTTGTCGTTTAAGGAACGGAAAATAAGTTACGAATAATTTCTAAAAACCTACCAAACATAATCGCATACACTGACAAACTCGGATGGCGCGTCTACACTAAATGCTTGAATCAGGCGTTTTACTCAACGAGTGTTGTTGTAGTTGCAGATATCGTAAACACGTATTACCGACATTTTTGTTTGTTATTCTAGAAGCGAGCGTCTCAAATGACACTCGTTGGCATTCACTTGGTAAAATCATCGTGTACATCCGATATTCTCCATAAACGTTCAAATTTTGAAAAGCAGGGAGTTACATTTTTATTTCGAACAGAACTTAACAGTAGAGAAATGCTATAATCGTATTTTTTTCGGGTTACCTATTTATTATATAGCGGTTTGTTCTTCTGTTGATAATCAGCAGATGATAACGCAGACGTTTCTTAACTAAATACGTATATGTATATATATATATATATATATATATATATATATATATATATATATATATATATATATATATATATATATATATATATATATATATATATATATAAACACGAGTGTGTGATAAGCTACGTTCTGAATCTTCAACACGTGCATAGTGCATATATTTACTCACTAGTGCAATTACAAGAAATTCTCTTAGAAAAATCGAGAAAGATAATGCTCGAATCACTCGATCCCAGCAAAGCAGAAGGTAGTGGATTGCCATATCCAGCATTCGTATTGGTGGTCAAGCCGTTCAAGGATTCCGCAACACTTAGGGCTGTCCAAGGCTGTCCTTGTGTTGTACGATCGGTTCTTTCCATAACGTAACGCGTTGCGGCAGACACCTGAAACCGGTTGCATTTAATGTGCTCAGATCTCCAGAGACGCACCTGGACCGCTGACGACTAGCCCGCGAATAGTGGGTGTCCGCGATCACTTCTAGTTGACTACACTTAGCCTGCAGCTACTCCAATTACTCCATGCCGTGTGGCGTTCTTTCGTGTTGTATAATGTGAATCACAATACCCGTGTTTTGTAGTGCTCGTCGGGAATCTACCAACAATGATTTAAACTGATGATGTTGAAAGACCGTTTGCCGATGCGAACTCTTCGACCGACGGATGGGCCGCCGGCCGCCCTCGAAACTTCGTACTGGCCAGAGAGATAGAGACTGAGCTTGTTTTTGAAGCGTGTTTTTTGGTGCAGTAAAACGGTGCCAGTGTCAGTCTGCAATGGCGAAGGACAAATACTGCGTAAGTAAAGCTGCGCCTCTCGATACGTTCTCAAAGCATTCATTTCAGCAAGCTGACTGAGTTAGCAGTTTTCCTACATAGCAATTCTTGGTCAAAGTCTAGTGAAATCTAGGGCGGACTTGTTGACGATCTTCTATGCACAGAGGACAAACATCGCCTATAGGTCTACATATGTCAAACAAACAGTAAATACGTCTATAAGCCTTGCCAGGTTCTGGGCATTGACGCTTTATAAATCAGAACACATACAAAAAAAACGTTCTTTTGTTAGTGACTTGTGTGACTGAATTACACTCAATGAGTACAGACTGAGCACACAATACGTTAGGTATATACGCATTATTTCATAGTTGCGTAGCATTTACATTTTACTTTGCATGCGAGAGAAACAGTGAATAGCGTACATGCTTTGGTTGGGGCTACTGACCATCAGATTGGAACAAGATAACAACAACCAAAGCGGCGATGACGGCATCGAAAACAATCGTAATAAGAATTAATTGATTAAGAGTTAATTAATGCAAACTGAATACACAAAGCAAAACTTATAGCACGCGTGTGCCTAAAATTGCTCGTAACTCGAGTATTCTTCAGACACAGGCACATTAAAAAGAGATAATGGGCTTGTTCAAAAACAATATTAGCCACTGGCTAATGAATATAACGTATATACGTATAAGTTACGATATGATTTGCGTCTCGTATAATTGTAGCGCATAGTCACTGAAAAAATCTGTGTCATCGTTATAGATATGGCTGGGGGTATTGTTGCATCTTGATGCCATTGTTGTGAGCGTGACCGCAGAAAACTTATTGCAGCTGCTATCTTTGCCACAATTATTAAATGTTGACATAATCTAAGGGTATCGAGCGGTACAGAGAAGCGCACCGAAAAAGGTGTTGGTTAAAATTGGTTGTATAATTTAATATGGTTTTCGTTATTGTAGTACATACAGTATAGATCACTATTATAGTAAAGCGCCGTCTTGGTGATGAAAATCGATTACAGGTGACTGCCAGGCGACTAAGACGAAAGGTTTTCTACCCGTGAGTAAACAGTTCTTCCGTGGTATCTAAAGTAAATCATAGAGTACATACATGATGGTTTATGTTAATAATAAACATCATTATTTGTTGTCCTGCCGTTTCACTGAAATACGAAGCGGAGTGATCTTTGCATCTAAAGTACATCATAGACGTAGAGCAAAGGAGCATTCTCTGAACTGTATAAATATATTGGATAATATACATTTTATTTATAATTCAATTGCACCATTCACGAGTTAAAGTTTGTTTGGAATTGTTTCAATTTAATTAGAGGCACATAAAAATCAGTTAGTTCAGCGGACATTCAAATCCGTTTGCATGCCTATAAGTTGAAAGAAAGCAAGGAAAGGATAAGCAACGCAACGTAACTTCTGAAAAAAAAACGCTCCACTATCTAACAATGAATTCTTGCTATGACTAAAGAAGATATCTTAAGAGACGACACAAATATCTGCCCGTTGTGCTGTGCCGAGAAACGAAGCTTTCTCTATCTATACGCGTAAAATCGACGTGGTAAATCATTAGTTCTCCTGCAGCAATGAAGTGAAGATACTATCATATTTCTTTATACCTGGGTCCGCGTCAGCAGGTGATGCCTAGGCAAATGTAAAGATGAGAGGATCTCGGTAGTTAGATGATGTAATAGCTTCGTCTAGCTTCGTGCAACAGACAGAAATTAACTAACAAGGCAACAATTAGCGTATCTTCAGACGTCATTACGTTTAATGTGGACCGTCCTTTTCTTCTAGTCCTAAGGTCTCAACCACGCAAGCGATCCCGATCTACCTGAATGCCGCCGTAAAATTGTTGTTAATCCCTGCGATAGTCTGCCGTTCAGCTGGTCGAGGATGAAGACTTTACTCAAGATGAATAACCTCTGATATACTCCAAATAGCCGTTATTTCTATTGAGAATGGAAGCGGTTTCAAAATTAAAGACGTGTTAGTGTTGGCAATCAACAACACCTAGTGTGGTGTCACCCATTAAGAACCCTTCGAGGCGAACCTTCTTATGATGGTGTCGAGGCAGTACAATCCGTTGGTCTTGAGCATGAAGCAACATTGAGTAGCATGTACGGGACGATTGCTGGTGTCATCTGGTCGACTAGAGTCGGCGGAGTCTGTAGACGTACGTATCGTAGCGAGCTCCGTGCAGGCAGGAACCGTGTGTTCGACGTCGTCGACAGTACCAGAGGCGCAAATCACGCATATATCAGCGCTGGACGCTCTCTTGTCATCTAGGGTTAGCCTCCCAGGATAGTTATCGTCACGATTGGGTCCGGCTCCTATGCAGACACGCTAAAAAACCTCGGCTCTAAAGTAAGCCCAGAGCAATTTAATGTTAAAATTGCTCGGGTTCAGCAACTGCCCAGTGGGGATGTGCGGCTTTTAGTCGCAGAGGGAGCAGAAGGGGGAAGTACCTCATTTCTTAAAGCCCTCAAGAACGCCGGAGGAGCGGACTTCTCGTTGGACCGTTCGGATTCCTCACCAAAACGAGTAATTGTCCGTGATCTCGTCGAAGGCACCACGGGTGCCGATCTGAAAGCGGCCTTTCGTCAGTCAGTCCCGCTGACGGGACCTATCCAGGTCGAAGCGCCTAAAGTAGGTGCTATCGGACGATGGTCGGCAATAGTGAGGCTCACTGCAGCCGATCACGCTAGGGCCTTGCAAGCCAAGCGAATCCAGATCGGTTGGTCGGCCTGCGTAGTCTCAGGCTGGATATCGGTCCCCACATGCCAACGCTGCCAAAGAGTGGGCCACACCGCACGCGCTTGCTCTTTTGATCCAGTCACTAAAAAGCGCTGCCATAAATGCGGCGGTCTCGGACATACGGCTCAGGGGTGCAGCGCTGCACTCTCTTGCTACAACTGCGGCACTCCAGGCCATGCAGCAAACTCGGCCGCCTGTCCCGCTTTCCGTCAAAAGATTGAGGAAGCCCGACGCCAACGGCCGAGCAGAACACCACCACAAGCACCACAGGTGAACACGCCAAGCCCTGTCCCGGACCAGAGCACACGGTAATCGACAGACCAATCTCTTAATGCTAACACTGACGAAGACGGTTTTACGCCTTTGTCCGGGAATGCACGGAAGAGAGCCATCCGATCTCCCGCAAGTGACGAGAGAGCTGCCAAATCTTTTAACTCAAATGACCAGACATCTTAGAGTAGCCCAGCTAAACTGCAATAGAAGCGAAAGTGTTCATGATATGCTGGACGTTTTAACAACCAGGAGACAAACGGACCTCTGCCTTCTTAGCGAACCAAACAAACAGCTTGCAGAACGACAGGCATCGGGCTCTGGAGCGGGATTTTCATGGATCGAAATCAAGGAAGTAGGCCGCTTTTATTCCTGTTATTCTAGTTCCAACAGATCTATAGACGATCTTTTTACCCTACTTGACAATCTCTCTGCATCTCTTAGACTATGTGACGCCTCTTTTATAGTAATTACAGGCGATTTAATGCAGCTTCGACAACGTGGGGACCCCCAACAACTACGGCTCGTGGGACTGCCCTTTTAGACTGGCTTGCCGTTGAAGACCTCGTCGTGTGCAACACAGGGGACACGCCAACATACCACGGAGTCGGTAGAGGCTCCGTGATTGACATGACAATTTGCCGCCGTGGCCAAGCAGGCCGGCTAGCAAGGTGGGCAGTTCTAAGTGACGAGGCAACCCTCAATGACCACCACTGTCTGGAGTTTGACATTCTTCTGAACCCTAGTTTTTCCTCAACGGACACGGCTCTACTGCCACGGCCAGTGCTGAGACGACAAAGTCTAGAAGAACTACACCAAAGAATGGACAAGTTGATCTTCCAAAATGGGCCGCCGACCACAGCAGAAGGACTGCAGCAGCTACTGGAGGCTGCGAGCCTAGTGCAAAGGCCCCAGTACCAGCACCCACGCCGCAGACGCCCAGTTAGTCCCAAGTACTGGTGGAACGAGGTCGTTGCTGGTCGCCGCCGTGCATGCATCGGCGCCTGGCGCCAGCTAGCTCGGGCCAAACGTAGTCAAACACCGGAGGGCAAAATAATCAATCTTCTAAAGAGGTATAAGGAGGCACGCACTCTCGTAAAAAAAGAGATTGCTAGATGCAAGGCCTCGTTTTTAAAGACACTAATAGGAGAGATTGATGGTGACCCGTGGGGCCGCCCCTATCGGTTTATCAAAGGAATTCTGGGTCTTCGAAAAAAAGATACGCTTTCGGGCGAGGAGCGGGCGACAACTATCTCATCGTTGTTTCCCAGCCACCCCACGTTCGACTGCTCACGCTTTCTGGGAGGCGCCACAGACCAAGTCCCGGCCGTCACCAGGCTTGAAATAATCGACGCCGCAGCACGGATTAAGGTGGGGAAGGCCCCCGGACCCGACGGAGTCCCGGCCGCTGCCACAAAGGCCCTCTTACTAAAACTCCCGGAGGAGACTACAGCGGTATTCAGCCGAAGTCTGCAGGAGGGAATCAATCCCGCCACTTGGAAGTCGGCCCGCGTCATTCTCATACCAAAAGGGAATGGATCGTATAGGCCGATATGCCTACTCGGCACGCTGGCAAAGGCTTTCGAGGCCATCCTCGAAAAGCGCCTTCGTGATTTCGCAGAGGAGCATGGGCTTCTGTCAGAATCTCAGAACGGATTTCGACGCGGCCGCACAGCTTTCGGAGCTATAACCAAAGTGCAATCAAAGGCCGAGCTGCTGCAACAGATGGCGCCCAGGGCTCGCGGGATTCTGCTCGCAGTTCTCCTAGACGTTAAAAACGCGTTTAACAGTCTGCCATGGAGTACCATTTTTGAGGCGGTCCACAAACGCAAAGTACCAGCTTACCTTCGCCGCGTAATCTCCAACTACCTAAACGAACGGACTATTACGTGTCAAGGCCTTAAATTTAGTATGACGGCTGGAGTGCCGCAAGGTTCTATTCTCGGACCATTGCTCTAGAACATAACATACGACGAAGTACTTCGTGTACAGCGCCTTTCACCTGGAGTCGAGTTTCTTGCTTTTGCGGACGATTTGCTTGTTCTCATTCAGGCAAGATCGGCTGATGAACTGGAGCGGCATACAAACGAAGTCCTCGAGGATGTGGTATTCTAGATGAAATCAGCGGGACTGACCCTCGCGCCGACTAAGAGTGAAGCAATACTTCTGGGACAAAAGCGCTGCAGGTCTTTGCAGATCGTACTTGAGGGGCATAGCATCGACGTGTCTAACTCCGTCCGATACCTCGGAGTCGTCTTAGAAAAAAAGCCTTAAGGGGCATTCTCTCTTACAGCATGCATGCGGGAAAGCACTTAAGGCGGCCAACAACCTCGGTCGTCTAATGCCCAACACCTACGGCCCGCGCCAATCTACACGCCGTCTTCTTATGTTGGTGGCGGAGTCAGTTGTCTTATACGGTGCCCCAGTCTGGCCAAAGGCCACGCTTGCAACGGCCTCACGAAGACGCATGTTTCGAAAAGCGCAACGGGTCCCGGCTCTGCGCATTATCAGCGCATACCGAACGGTGAGCACAGAAGCGGCCCTGTTGCTAGCTGGCACCGTGCCATGGGATCTTAAGGCCGAGGAACGACGTCGACTCTGGGAAGATCCGACAAGAAGTAAGGACGCTGAGCGACAGGCAACGCTAGATAGCTGGCAAAAAGAGTGGAACAACATTCAGAGCGGATGCCCTGGGGCACGAGCAAAAGCTCTCCTCCCAGATATAAGGGCATGGATTGGCCGCCATGAAGGGGAAGTAGACTACTACATCACGCAAGTGCTCACGGGACACGGGGAGTTTCGCTCCTACCTTTACCGAATTGGGAAGGCAGTGAGCCCAACATCTCTCCACTGCAACCAATTGGTGGACGACACACCCGAGCACACGGTCCTGTTTTGCCCCGCCTGGGAGGCCCAGCGCCAACCTCTGCAGAATCTTCGCGACTACACTTCGTCGACTTCATCTGGTCTTCCTGCTCTGGTCGCAAGAATGACAACTTCACAGGGTGATTGGTGCACAATCGCGACCGCCATCAGGTGTGTTTTAACCGAGAAAGAGCGGGTTAACCGCATGTCGACGCCCTCTCTGGCTACGGAGGGCCGGCGCGATCAGTAAACCGGGCTATTACACCCCCCCCCCCCCCAGTAGTTTGTAGTAATGCGAACAGCACTTCCCTGCTGGGGGGGGTAGGGGGACATGACTGGTTTTTAGTGGGTTGGAGCCCCACACTACCGGCCCACACTTGCAGTTGCAATCCTGCAGTGGTGACCGTGTGTACGTCCTGCATTTGCCAGTTAGTCCTCAAAAAAAAGAAAAAAAGGAGCCAAAGTCATCCGCAACTGTCACAAAAAGTTGTTGTGGTCAACACTGTAAGAAACCTGGTGAGCTTTTTCCCCTGATTGAGCACTCGGATGTAGTTGAATAGAATCGGAAATTCGCACATACAGCATACAACTAGCATCAGTTCATACATTAGCGCATCGGTATGGCACAGATGCTCGTTATACCAGATTGCCACAGCCCAGGTTGGCCATTCTCGCTGCGCAACCGGATAGTCGACTGCATAGAGACCCGGTATGCTAAGCGGCTCAGATACTCAGATTTTACATAGGACTAATATATCTAAGACAAGTCATTAAGGACAGGAGGTAGGGCTAAGGAGAGGATCGCTTTGCAGTTTCATAATTTTTCTGGCGAGTATGCGATCATACAGAACTATATATATATATATATAGAACAAAATTAAAACAAGTTTTGCTCAACATTATTTCTGCGTCTGCGATTTTTGCATGCGGCTGTGTGATTATGCGAAGAAAACCCAGCCGAGCGGAACGGATGGCTGCACGGATCGACGCTGAACCCAACGTGTACATTCCGTCGCAGCGTCAACAACAACGACAGAGTGACGATGACCAGTTTTGGATAAGGCCAAGAGAATACGCAAAGCTTATACAGCGTCGTTTGCCTTTACTCCGACGTATAGGTGCGTATACAGAAGTTATATATATATATATATATATATATATATATATATATATATATATATACACTCTATTTGAGTGAAATAAATGAGATATATATATATCTTATTTATTTCACTCAAATAGAGTGTGTACAAAATTGTTCATGTGATTATTGAACATAAATACTTGTTGGCCTGCCGTTCCACCGAGAGAAGAAGTGTAAAGATCTTTGTTGCAGTGCCAGACAATCAACCGCGTGGTACTTAGCGCATTGCTGCGAGCAGAACCGAAAAATACACTGAGTACTATAGTCTTCATGAAACTCCCTACGGAAGCATACGAGGTGATGGAGCTTGTGTACAATGTACGTGGTAGATACATGCCTGTCATCGCAGGCCACCCCGTCCCACAACCAAGGAGACTTCGAGCCAATCACCAAGAAGACATCGAGCGTTCTTACCTCCGTCGCTGCATCTGTGACTTTGCGTCGCCACTCTCCCAAGAAATGGTTAAGTGGCTCCGCCAACGGCATACGCAGCCTGACCCGAAGCATCTCCACCATCGGCGCACAGTCCGACAATACGTACTCTGCCTATATATATATATATATATATATATATATATAGCCGGGACGGTTCTTATGTATTGCCGCGTCAACCTACTGGCCTGCTTGGCCGCCCTACACCGCTTCTTATGCCAAGGTCTTCCTCCTCTCTTTTACAATGGCAGCATTGCGAAACTTAATCAGCCTACTAGGCTGCATTTGTAGCAATCGATATGGACTTCCGTGAATGCCCTGTTAGGTCCTTGTAATACAATATTTTCGTTAAGCCTTCTTCCTGAGCCTTCCCTCCTTCCTCGCTCTTGAGTATTCACTCTAATTTACATCCAAATGTCCATCGGTATATGTTTTCTGATTCCCCTCCTGCAAAGAATTGTCCCTGCAAATTGTATGTCCCTTCTGTCCATATCCGTTGAAAATACGCCTATACCTGACAACCTGGACTGGCATGTGTATGTGAACACATTCGTTCTGTTGACTACCCAGCAGCCTATCTCATCCAGTAAGTCTAGTAAGGCCACCGTTCGCTCCGAGTCAATCCTGTCTAATCTCTCATTAAGGTCCTTTTTTATGATCATTGGAATCTTCCTTCGTAACGCTCCCTTCCTCAACAAAAGGCGCTCAATCATCGTTCCTGTTGACTCCGTCCACGCAGGTTGCACAGAGTTGGCTACTATTTCTAGTTTAGCTGACATTACTGCGATACTACTATTTCTATGGTCATTTCACACACCATTGAACCTAATGGAAACTGATACTCCTCGACTTGGTCCACCCGAATCCTCTCTATATGATGCTAGTGCATAGCATGGATATTATATCTGTAGATCGAATTGCTCTCGTGCACAGGTCTTTGTCAAAATTAGATTATTAATATTTGTATACCAAAAAAAATTGTATTTTTGTCTGCATTCAAATTTACCATTGCATACTCGGCTTCTTTTCTTACTGAACTTTCAGATGTGTATGCCGAACTCCGACAAGCCGTGACTAACTCAGGGTAAGTTAATTGGAGCATATGTAAGCGTTTAACAACGAATGATGCTTTAGTGCCACTTGTACATGTCGCTCAGGCTATCAAGTGTATTTCTTTTTACAGCATGAAATAAAGTGGATCCTCTTGTTCCCGCTTGTGGAAGGGCGCAACGCCACTCAACTTTGCCTCGTTACAAGCCCGTATACCCGGGTGCATGAACTCCGTGACTTGAAAGTTAAAGAGGTGATCGTAGATACAGATAGATTAGACGTAATTTTCGTTTCTTATCGCTACGGCTACTGCTATTACCAATGCGCGTGCGTGTGCGTGGGTGGGTGCCCAATAATAATAATGATAATAATAATCATAACTAAGCTAGCCTGTCACACGTTGTCACGTTTTGCCGATGTTCCTGATCCCGTCTGTAGAGTGTCATGTATGCTGTTCACGTTTATTTTAAATTCAACAACATTTCGTCGTTCAATATCATTCACGCTTCCACTGTGCAGGGTAACGTCTGATCGTGTTGTTGCTTTCTTAACTGTCCAATACCAGTATAATCCAGGAAAACGTCCATTTCCTCGACCTCCGGAAAGCGCCCAATGTCGAAGCTACACCCTCAATGCACACACAATCAAGTGTTCCCATGGATCGTCGTTAAAGCTCTCGACTGCTCTCATAACTCCATTCGGTGGTGTAGGCCAATTTAGTGTGCAGTTTCAGTGAAAACAGCTACAGCTCTCCTATCATTGTCCATGAGTCGTCGTCTGCACATTCAGCAGCGGGCACACTGGACCTGCCTTACTAGACATACATATGTATTTACTAGATAAATCGTGCCGACTCTCGCAAATGCTGCCCCCCGCTTCAATTTACATCCGCGATGTTTTTACAATCGCGGCGGCATCGCTTTACTACTACTACTACTACTACTATTATTACGGCTGATTTTTGGTAATGGTTATGGCGCCTTTTTACGGCAAGTTAGCCACTCTAAACGCATACTCTACTAAAGATGATACGCCGATAGGCTGGTAGGATTAAACTCAGACGTTAGATCTTTCAGATCGACATGGATACGCTACCCATCGCTTGCGGAGTCGCTTGAGTCAAGAGCGTCATCAATGCCAGAGCGCCTCTCGGCTGATAGGCATTCAGTAAGAAGATCGCTTCCCTCTGGGAACTCCGGTTGTGCCACGTCGGCTCAGCCGTTTTTGTCGGTAGACCCTATTGAGCACAACACACCCATCAAACTGATGATGGACAGCTCGTTCGGAATCACAAAGCAGCTTGGTTCTATATCCATCGGGACGGATTTGAGGCATAATCTAAGCTTAAAACACGGAGCGGTGCCTCTGGAAAAAGGAAACGCACTAGATCCGACACACTTCGTCCCAGTAGTACCTGTTTCCTCATTTCGTGAACAAAAGAGCCCTAGGGATGGTCATTTCGAGACGACGACGCCAGAACATTTGACAGATAAATTTCAGCAAATTGCCATCGAGGAGGACTTACTTAGCAGCGATTCAATTTCAAGCGAAAACCGTCGAACGCCTTTCCAACTAGGAGCAAGATCTACGACCGCCGGTATCTGGAGTGAACATAGTACCGACACTGAAAGTCCACTTAAACCTCTATTTTGACTGTGGCACACACTTGGCATACAAACAATCGTAAATAAAATTATACTTAGTTCGAGGATGTTGTCATACAAACCTAGTTATTTCTATGATTCTATATAAGTCTAGTTCGCTATACATTTGTGATAGAGCAACCATCACTGCATCAGACGGTAAGCTTCGCTTTGGCGCCAAAAGCTTAGTTGCTCTCTGATAAGGTAGAAAAATAGTGAATGTAAAAGTGCAACTTTGGAGTGTTTTGCGGTACGACTTCCGAAAAGATTTCGACGCTGTTGTAGCTTTTCGAAACATCTCTACTGCCTCTGAGGGAAATTTAATTAATGAACGGACCCGCCAAAATGGTTTGCTAAGTTCCGTGATAAAGATTCTAGCCTGGACGGTGAGCCAAAGTAATGATTCGATGACTCGCAAATGTTTCAAGTTGCCCGAACAACCATTAAATCGCTCCAACAAATTGGAGCGTATGCGCGTTTGCATACTTGTTTGCTAACCCTCGATAAAAAAGTGGGTCATCTATAAAAACACAAGCAGACGATCTGAGGGCGGAGACAGTTCCCAAAGTCGCCTCAACTCAAGCAAAACGTCTACTCAAATAAAGTTGATACGCGTTATTTTGGGAGTTTCAGAGGATGGTTCATTCCGTATGCCTGAGAAGGAACCAAATTATTAACACGGGTCTCTACTCGCCAACAGCTCCGACAAGTTAAAAAACATTTACCTAAACGCGTCCACATCCGTTTATCACGTGTTCTAAACACATCATACTTAACATCCGCATAATTGTTTGTGTTTTAACTAAAATCCCTTTAATTAAAATTATAGGATGTTCTACTTTGTTCCATTTGTTCAGTAGGAAATGACATCACAGCACGAGACTGTGGGCTGGTCTAAGCAAAGATGGCAGCTTATGATGAACGAGCTAAACGTCCCTTAAGAACTGTATATACATATAAGGTTACATGTATATACTTCTTAGGAGATGTAAATGCACACAGGTCAGGTCCCCCTGAATGTCGAAGTATATGCAACACAAGTTCAAAATGTCATACTGCACAGCGTGCGTCCCCAGCCGAGTAAACCTCGAAAAACCTGTTGGTATACCCGAGAATGCCGATCTCTGAAACACTGTATGATTCAGACCTATATCTTGGCAAAAATTCGTCCGGAAATGACCTTCCTGTATACGAATGCCAATCGGATCTATAAAAAGGCGGTGCGTAGAGCTAAACTGGAGCACGAGATAGAAGCACAAAACAAGCTTCTCAGACAGTCCCAGCTTCATCCACATAAATGGCTTCGCTTCGAGATGCGCTCAACAGCCTGTCCAGTATCACCTGAGAGGCTGCATAGTTATTTTCGACAGATGTTTGCCAGCTCATCAACGATTCCTAGTTGCATCCCGAGATACGTCTCCGTTTGGGGACAAAGGACAACCAAAACTCGACAGGAGCTGGTTCGCCCTATCGGTATCTCGGAGGTTGTGGATGTGATAATGAAAGCGCCGTCAGGAAAGGCTGCGGGCCCAGACCTCGTTCGGAATGAACATCTGCAGCAGGCAATTATTCTGGCTCCTTGTCTTGCTTCTCTCTTCAACGAAATCTTGAAGACATCGCACTTACCTGAAGAATGGAAAGTCAGCCTTTTAAGTGTGTTACCGAAGGGAAAAGGGGATCCCTTGATACCTTCGTCGTACCGTGGCATAGCAAAGAAAAGCGTCATTTACAAAGTACTGTCAGCATTGGTAGCACGTCGACTAGAAGATTTTTTGGAAAGTACCGAGTGCTTGCCAGAGCAGCAGCACGGCTTTAGGCGAGGGAGGTCGACGATGACGGCTTGCTCCGTTCTTCTCAATAGTATTCAAATGACTCTCCGGGTTAAACGTAACTTTCTTTTTGCTGTTTTCGTAGACTTTAAGGCGGCTTTTGATACGGCGTCACGAACAATAATCCTAGAGAAATTAGCGCTATGTGGTTTTCCAGCGGTAATACTGAAGTTATTACAAGCTATGCTGCAGGAGGGGTATGTAATCATCGACGACGGGGTAACTAAACACACCCCTATTACTCAGACTACAGGAGCGCCCTATTACACAGACTACAAGGCGATAATCTTAGCCCGCTATTATTCTCAATATTGGTGAGCGATCTCCCGGACAAAATCCAGCGTCGACACCCGCAAGTTAGTACACTCATGTATGCTGATGACCTCGTCCTCTACACCCGGAGTCGATTTCATCTGCAGTAATCGCTTGCTTCACTCCAAAAGTTTGTTGACTTAAATGCTCTAGTGATAAACGTAGCAAAAACGAAAGCAATGAAGTTTCGCCGCGGAGGTAGGCTCGCAGAAAAAGACGAATTGCGCTTAAGCTCAGCACCAATAGATTTTGTTCAACATTTTTCTTATCTTGGAGTAATCTTTTCAACGCAGGGTTTAAATTTCACTAAACATATCGAGGTAAGAGCTCGTAAGGGCATTTTATCGTTTCATAATATCCCAGAGCCTCATCGGTTGTCACTAGATGTCGCTCTTAAACTTTTTAATTTAAAGATTGCGCCGACCGCTGCTTACGGGATACAGGTCATATGGCCCCACCTATCAAAAGCAAATCTGAAAGTACTTGACAAAAATAAGGCCAGCTTTCTAAAAAAAGTGCTAGTAGTTCACCGCACTAGCCGCAATCGTCTTGTGTATCTGCTGGCCTCGACACCACTTTTTGTGGAGGAGCTCAGGGCAACTTATGCTTTACCGAAAACGGAGGCCTTTGAGAATCATCTTGCCGAATGGGGTATAAATTTGCGGATGTTGATTGGCGTTTTTATGAGACTAGAGCGATGACTACAGACTACTGGAAGAGCCCATGTTGTAGAAACAGATACTTCGTTACTGGGTTTGCAATGCATGGATTTCATATGAAGATATGTATACGAAATGGGTGGCATGAGATATCAACCGAGTGTGAATGCAACCTATGCGGAAAACCATGTGATCTGTATCATCTCCAACAGTGTACAAAAGCAAAGTCGCTGATGAAAGTTACTTAGGAGAGCTGGAGCACATATGTGCATAAACCAAATATTGGTTAATAAACAATACATTTAATTCAATACATTCAATTCAATGCACACAGGTTTGACTTGCTAGCTGTTTGTACAGATAGCGAACTGACACACTTCATAGACCAGTGCACGAACGATATGTGGAGCTCATATTTCGGATTCAGCCTGCGCGAGTACAATTTTGCCACTCTGTTAGAAGCCGAACCCGATTTCTGTGAATACGGAAGGGCTGAAAACGTTCAATTGGCAAGTGCATTTCTGCTTGTATCGATAACTTATTTACTCTCAGACCTCATTTTATCAATACTGTATGATGATTATTGAATTGGAAATTTTATAGGCAAGCAGCTTATTTTAATAAAATAGAAGTTGCTCAAAGAGGTTGCTGCTTCTGTGATTACATATATATATATATATATATATATATATTATTATTATTAGATCGAGCACTACCAGATACTTACAGCTGTAACTTTCTCTGGAACTACTCCCACGAGACAACGTTTTGCTTAGTCATTTACTTGGGTGTCAAAAGGACTGTTTTGGAATCACAACATGGCAGCGCTACAGGCTTTGTATCGGAGGGAAAACTATTTTCATCGAAAGGAAGGGAAAACTATTTCAAACGGTGTTCATCCTTAGCTGGCTTTAGGCTTGATTGCGTTCACTTCTACTACTAATATATATTTTACAAAAAACGGTGCTTCAATGAACTCAAGATTAAGTATAGAATCATTTTCTGGTAGAGTTTTCGCCAAAGATAGTTTTTTTTACATAACTTTTACGTTGCTCAACTCTCTTACACAGAGGTGCATCCCTATAACACGGCGCAGTGGACTTGATATTCTGTGAAATTTCTTAGGTTATTTCACAAGTTTACCTCTGAAAGTCATCAGGGCCGGACGCGCTTTGGCGCGCGCCGTGAAACTTTGCCGACGAGCGCAGGAACCTGAGGCCTGTTACAGGCTGACTGACCAATTGCACTTGACGGCCTCAGCGGTAAAGAGCCCGACACGAACAATGAAAACTGCAAAGGTGCTGCTCCAAACCCAGCTCAACAAAAAGAAGAAGTTATGAGAGTCTTCAACAGCAAACGTTTGGAAAGTGTTCCACCAAACCGTGTAGCCGTGCAACCTCATATCACACACATAAATATAACAACCACCAGGAATATTACGACAGTTCCAGGGCGCCTTTCGAAAAGCCAGTGTAAACAGCAAGCGGATGGCAGAGTGGTAGCGCCCTTGACTAGAGAACCCACTAAAGTGAGATGGGCGAGCGTTGGAATCCCCAAGCAGAAAACCTTTTAATTTACTTATTTTTTCTTTCCTTTTTACTTTTTTCTTTGTTTTTTACTTTTTCTCTCTCTCTCTGCCTCTTTCTTTTTTATTTTATTTTATGAAGGAACACATCTACTAAGCAAATAAAAGCATGTTTCGTTCGCTGCCTCGAAAGGAGCCGGACAAGGGTCCGAGCCAGCCCCTAGTTCTACGGAAACGGCCACCCAGGGGTGCACGGAGGCGGACCCCCAAGGGTTTAGTTAAGCGGAGTCAGCGGAATTCTTAGCTGCGATAGAAACGCTCACCGACAAGCTATTCCGCGTAACTTGCAGCCAAAAGAACACGTACGTCGCGGTGAAGACTCTTGCGGATGAACTCAGGGCTGTCGTAAAGCTTTCCAAAAAGAAACACGCGGAACTTGCGGGCGCTAACGTCGGTACACAGACAGAAGAAAGTGGGCCCGCCCAACCAGCTTTGGGCACCAGAAAGCAGGTGTGCCAGTGCACTTGTGAGGCCACTGCTCAGAGGCAGGCGGAATTAATCAGCGTAGTGATCCGCGAGCGTGAGACCAGAGAAGATTTCCAAAGGCTTCTCTCGCGGGAATGATCGTCAGCCGCCTACACTAACCCGCTGCGGCTAGCATCCTCGAGAAGCCCCTACGGATTCTGGTCGCTAGGGAAGATAGCGGCTGATGGCGACACGTGGAGTGAGATGGCCTGCCAATTGCAGGGCATTGGCGGCGAAGCCGGCAAGAAGACGGGGATCATTCTCTCCCGCCTCATTCGGGAGACGGGGGATGACGACAAGCCAACTACCAGGGCTCTGGTCGCGTTGCGTCTCCCCAAAGATGCTACGTCAGTTCAGGATAAAGTGACACACATGACAAGTCAGGGGGGGAAGAGGAGAACACGTAAGCTTTTAGAGTGGCTTGCCGGAGAACGGGAAATAGACCTTGCCGATCACCCCCACAGTACACAGGAGGTCCTTTGGGGCCTTCCTTCTAAGGAAAAAAGAAAGGAACTCGTACGCAAATAAGATTAGGGGCGTAGGCACCAAGGTGGACCTTAACGCCCAAAGGCGACATAATGCAGGTGGTTACGGAGCCCTGTGGGACTCCGGCAGTAACTTCGTACTCCTGTTCACCTGCAACCAGAGCTCTGTCACCCAGGTAGAATAAAATCATTCGGTGGAGGTAGAGGGAAAAGCCCTTTGTCTTCATCGCCTCTACAATTACTTTCTAACTAATTGTGTTGAAGGCACTTGTGACACACATCAAGGAGGACTCCCTTGTTTTGAGGATCTTCGTGGTCTTCTCACCCGTACATCGCATAACTTCTTTAGAGCCTCCAGTGTGGATCTGCCTTTAAGGAAACCGTACTGGGCATCTCATAGGGTGTGTTTTCCTGGAGACCTCTGCTCATTCCATTGACAATAACGGATCTTCTTCAGGATCATACCCATGGTGTCTAGAAGACAAATGGGTCGGTAAACTGAGAATCCCGTCTTCTACTTGCGTTTGGGGGTCAGAACAAGGTTAGCCCTCTTCCACAGCCTTGGTAGTCTTCCCTCTCTTAGGAGCTTGTTGGCAATGTCTTGAAAGACCTTAGGCTACCTTTTGTCCAGCAGTCTCGCTACCCGCGGGAACTTCATCTAGGCCGGACCCTTTGCCGGTTTTCAGCTGTTTCCGGGATTGTTCGACCTCCTCCAGCGTTACCTTCTGGATGTCTTTCGGGGCAACTAAGAGCTCCTTGTTTCTTTTCCAAGACTTTGCAAGAAATAGGCCGATTACGGTCTTTTGCAGCACATCCACATTTTCTTATAGCAATGAGTCCTCGGAGTCTCAATCGAGCAGCATTTTTCTTCGTAATTTAGGAATTAAGACTTACTACGGGAAGGATTCTACGTGGAGGGCGGCTCCTCCCTCCCCGTAGGGTCCTTTTCGTCGATTCCTTGGCACTAACCAGCTGCGTGTTTTTGTGCAAATCCTGTTGAGCCTTATGCAAACCCTGTAGGCAGCTGCAATCTCTTTGTTCCACCAGTAGTTAGGAGGGTAACTGTATGGAGGTGATTTGATATTCGTCCGCCACCGTGTTACCCAGCCGTTTATACCCTTGTCTATCTCAACTTCTAGTATCTTTACATAAAGTTTCCGCGTTTGCCACCTTTTACTAGAAAACAAGGCGAGACCACCCTCCCGCGGGGATACAGATAGTAAAATAGATATATTTGTGGTCACTCACTGTCTTTTCCGTCTTCCTCTTCCACCACTCTGCCACTCGGGGAAAGGCTGCCCAAGGTAGACTATTGTTATTTCAATGAAAACCGTCTGGCACTCTTTGGAAAAGGTGGGTACCCTTCAGTCATTAGGAACCATAACTCTTTTCTGCCATCCACTGCTATAGAATTTGAGCCAATTTAGTTGTGGTCCGTCTACCCTGTAATATGCTGACCGCGCTAATCCCCGGTGATCACTACCCGCTTGCCTACATATGATCCGCGCTCTAAGCAAGTTCGTCCACAAATTTCTTAAATTTCTCCCCCTCCCTGTTGGGAGAAAAGTAGCAGCTGTGAAATAACGCTACCCCATTAATCTCCAAACAGGAGAAACCTTTTTTGTCTTCCCGTCCCCTAATCGGAAGGTTCTTTTCGGAAGCAGATTCTGCGTTCCGCTTAATGTAAGTATAAGTGATCGTGATGTTTGGCTCGGATAACTGGTAAAGACCTGTGGCCTCTCTTCGTACTGTCTCCTCGAGCATATTATGCGCCGCCCTACAGCGGTTAAGGTTTACCTGAAGTATTTTTAACGTTGGTCGAAGGGCCCCCGCTTACTAAATTCCAATCTTCTTTTGCATCCTCTGCGGGGATAACTGAGGGGATAACCTCTGCGGGGTTGTCGTTTTTTTAGCCTATTTGTCTTCATTCCCTTTCGTAGTTTCTTATTTAGGTGAGTTTATATGTAGGTCTCTTTTTCCATTTTCCGTTTCTCCCTAGCCCTTGGCGCCCCTTTGGGCCTCCCGCCGCTGCTCCAAAGGCCATGCAGGACATTCTACCCTGAAGATTAGACATTTTGATATCGTTGCATTGCAGTTGGCTACCAGGTCATAACGCTTACCACATTTGTGACATACCCGGGGCACATGGACATGGATATGCTTTGCAATATCCACTCCTCAAGTCTGCACCACCTCAAGCGCAACACAAGGGTCTTGCAGCAGTGGCTCCTGCCGCAGCCAAAAACGCTATAACCAGTGCGTATTCAACCTTAGCTCTTCTGAGTCTTGGCTCGGCTACCTTGGCCTTGGCGCCGACTGGAAGTTGCATGGCTTTCTGCAGTTCTTTCTCTTAGGAATTAGTCAACTTCCCACAATATCCCTTAGGGCGATGGTCTGCCCCTGGTTTAGCTCTCGGCAATCGACCTGCAACTTTGCGGATTCCCGATCTAATTATAAAATCACCATCTTTACTTTTGACTACTTCCCCCCTACCGTTATCTCCTCCCCGTTCTGCTGACTAATGTGTTCCCTAACGCCCCACTGGGTGTCGGCAAAGATTTTTCTTTCCTCAATTTTAACCCTGAGGGTGCTTCTCGCTTTCTGCTCCACCCGGGTGGTAATCTCCGGTTTGACGCCAGTCGTTCCCGCACGTCTCGAGCAAACTTCTAGAATGCCGCTGTCGTCACCGGTCTTACGGCAGCATTTAGGACCAACGGGGTTTCTCCCCGCCAGTCAGCCCCAGCGCTTTTCTCACAATAGCTGGTAGAATCCCCAGGGTCGTGGTCCCTAGTTCCTTTTTCCAAATCTACCACCCTCACTACCAAGTACCGTTGGGAGGCCGCTTTGTTTCCTGATCCCTCTATTAACTCGAAAATGTATCGATTGCCTGCTTCAAATAGGCTTTGCAGCCTAATGAAACCTCGCTTGTGTGCGCTCACGTTGAATACGTGGTCCGCCGCTATAAACTTGATATTGCGCTCACGTGGCGTGGAATTTGAACGTGTCCAGTAGCTATTTAAAAGCAAACAAATGGTGCTTTTTGTTAACATGTTTGCATTGTAACGAAGCTAACGTGGCCCAGCAGTTCTCTATATCGCGCGTGTTTAATTGTATTCTGTTCACTTACGTATCCTGCTCTAACAGCAAATGCTCTAGTGAACAGTTTGCTTTGGACGTGGAGATACTCTAATGTTGTCTTCAATGTGATATTACTTGTTAAATGTTTTGCAATAAGTTTATTGTTCTTGCACGACGTGTCGAAGTGACTCTTTTGTAAGCACCTTTAGCCTTTCAACACTTATGTTACTCTTTAGTCCTATATTGTGACTGTTTGTCTATTTTCCTTGTAATACCGTGCATGTGTTTCACGGGTGTTTTGGTTTTGCTGTAACCCGTACTGCTATGTGGTGCTCTATATGCGATTGGTTTGCATTTGCTGAGTCCTTGTTTAAGTTCTAGGTCGCTCTCGTATAGTTCTTCCTGATTTTTTTACGCTCTGACAACCACAATTCAAACGTTTAAAGTACCCTAAAATGCCTGTGGCACGACAGCGTCACCCATAAATGCACCTCGGGTCAGATATCGACGTCATTCGGTATCGTTCCTCGAATTTTTGCTTGTCCTGGAATTACAGGAAACACAATAAATTACGAACCTGAGGGCGCACTCTTACCGTCAGACAGGCCCTACTAATGTCGGCTATCCATGCGATCTGATGTTTTTTAAAACTCGTCAGCGCTGCCAGCGGGCGTGGAAGCAAGTTTGGATTTTCGTCAGTACAATCATAGAGCGATAAGCCCCCACCCCCACCCCACCCGCTACAGAAAATGCATTGGAAATCGCTTGCACCTTATACGACAACTTTCCGGGCTGCACAGCCGGAGAGTGCGGAATCACAAAACGCGATGACTCACCGTCAGGTAGAGCCTCGCCGAACCCACCGTCAGTGAATGCTAGGGCTCAGGGCCTTGTTTTTGTCGGCCATGGTGACTTTGGGCTTCAGGTTCAACGCAACCGGTATTGTACGTCTTCGCAACGCTCGACGCTCGTCATGAACCCCTCGGTGACTTCTTGTTTTGAATGCGGCACGAATTCCGCCGATGGACTTCAACGCCATAGTTATTCCACCTTGAATGCTGCTGCCGCCGCCGCTACTGTTCGCTTTGGCGCGCCGGCGCTTGTCTCGAATGTTAGGGCACCCATTGTTGTAGCTGAGGATGTTTCAACAGTAGATCAGTAAACTCAAAGTAAGTTAAAATCGCCGAAAATGGTTATCGGACTATCAAATTGACAGTGGGAATTAATAGCGTCGTAGCATTCATGAATCCAATCCGTGAGTGGGTGTTTTGATACGTAGAAACAACACGGACGATATCTTGTGTGCGAAGTAAGCGGTAAAACTGTAACATGTTTGCCATGTAAGTGGCACAAAAAGGTTCAATCGAGCTGAGACCGCGATGAACCCCCCCCCCCCACCCAATGACTGGAACCACGTCCAGTCGAAAACAACGCAAATTACTTTTGAAGAAGAGTTCGGCGTCTGTTATGGCCTGCTTGCTTGCACGGAAACATGAGATCAATGTTGCACTATAGAATAACATGGAGTCCACTGGTGAGCGTGCATTCAGATATATACAATTTAAGCATCCTGAATTATGACTGCCGTTGCCCGGATTGGGGGTTCTGTCGCGGAAGACGACCATAGAAGAGCGTTACGACAGGCCTAGTTCCTGTCTTCACAAAGCAAACTGCATGATAAGTATGCCTTGTATTGTGATCAAAGTTTCTATACAGATAGTGATTATTTCAGTTTGGGCGCAGTACACTAATGGATGCCCGACACCATGAATGAGGCTGAATACGATCGTGAGACAAATATCCACTTTCTGTTACTCCTGGCAACAGCAAGGATGAGATTGTCGGGTGACGAGGCCTAACATTATCGGGCTGACTCTCAGGCAACATTTAAGGTCCACAAAGTTGCTTTCGCATTGCTTCAAACCCATACAAATCAATGTGCAATAACGGGGTTTGAACTCGCGCACCTATGTGTCTCTTCCGGTCGCAAGGCGCACGCAAATGTACCACGCCGCCTGGCTCGATGAGCTGACCACGACGAGGCTGTGTCGATTATAACAGTTCGATCATTACTCAATAAATAAACATACCAAACACCGTAAACGGGAAAACGATTGACGTAAGCACAGATACTTCACGCAACTGTAAATCCACAACACGATGACAAATTGCTCAGAAGGCTCGATTCAAAGCCGGCCCGGGTAAAGCGGTTCGAGAAACGCGTCCGTTCGTCACAAGAGCAGACGACTGACTAAATCTCTACATTTACAAAAAATACAGGCCTGACAGGCACTAGGTACATTTAGGCAGTTTCGCTTTGGCGGTGGCTTTTTGATTAGTTTCTCGAGCGTCGGCCGACTTGCCGAATCAATAGGGACTTGTGCCTTTAAGTATGACGTGCCTCTTTTGCTGGAGATTGCCCTTCCCGTGAACAAAATCAAAAGCACCTCATTCTATAAACCGTCGTTAGGTTTTCCAGCCAAATCGAGTACTCCGGGAGGATCATGAGACGCCCTAAACTGGTCCGTTTCGTCCTTCTACGGGAACTCCAACATTAGGGTCTGCTGGAGGGCGCGGAAGATCACCCCGCATACAACATTTTTTCTCCATATCATTTCTTAATAACGAGGCGTAGTCTAATAATTTCATATAGAGCTTGCATACTATCGCAGACTCAAGGCCAAATCTGTTAACAAGGTAGGTAGCCGTCAACGGTATACCCGACACCGAACTTGCAGAGCAGCATTTTTTGTAACGCACTAATTTGCAAAATTCTTCGACAGATATGGGGAGATTTGGGCGTTTCAGGCGTTCAGCGCTTTTCCAGTAGACCTCCGGTCTATGTGTGCCGTGCCAGAAGCCCATAAATCGTCCTACAAGTATCACGGTCATGTAGGTTAGAGAGTTACCATTGTTTGAGAGTCCCACATTACCCAGACCAAAGGGTTTTTTTCTCTTTTAGCCACTTGTAAGGTTGTTTGTCTGCTTCGTGCAGCTGCTCCTAGTTCTGGTTCTCTTAGTACTTTTGCTTCCCTTTCTTGTATGTCATTTGCGTCATTTTTTCCGGTAACGCTTTGTTTACTGAAAAATATTTACGTGTTCTTGACGCGAAACAATTGCACTTTTTATTAGATTTGTCAGTTTACGCGCATACGATTCTGTTTAGATCTGCCCTGGTGGAAGCACCCCCCCTAACTTCCCTTAAAAAGGTCCGGCAAGTTAATTATGGAGTTATTGTCTGGTGGGTTCTGCCCTTGCCGCGCGCTACGCATTTTCACTTTGTTACACTGGACTTTAACTTCGAAGCACATGGCTGTTTAGCTCAAGCCTAACAAGAACTCTTTTTAAACTAAGTATTTACGCTACCATAGCTCGGTCAAATCTATAGCAGGCAACATATCACTGCTATGAGCATTGTAGCATCACTACGGTGTCTCACGTTGCCTTAGTGCAGCTAGATAGAGCTTTTAATCTAACAATAACGATTGTGATTGGGCATGTCGGAAATGCCCTCATCGTATGCGCACTACAACTCGAGAATGTTTTGAATCTACATATATTAGCTAACCAAACTGAAGCAGGCCCTACGAAACTGTGACAGCTTTCTATTAGGCCTAAACCGACGGCAATATAATAGAGCAGATGCACCTTTACGGACACAGTAAAGTAATTGAAGGATAGACGCGGCCGCTAAGCAGCGCGAGCAAAGATACCGTCGGTTGGCGGCAATGGCTAAGAATGGCGAGCTGAAGGAATGACGTCAATGGCGCGGTAGTGCGCGAGATGGCACCAATGTTACGGTGAGCAACAACGATGTCATCAGCATACATCACCACCACGGCATGTTAAAACTCCTGACGCACGTATTGAATAATATCCGCCGGAAGCAGCGTGAACGAGATGCAGCTTAGTGGGTCCCTCTGTGGAGTTCCAACATTCTGCGTTAGCTCAAGCACGCCTCTCCTTCCATCGACGAACAGCGCGTCATCGCCAAAAAACTAGAAATTGCTCGCAGAAGAGCTCCGTTTATGCCAATCTGCCTAACGCAGTCGATCATAAGATCGCCCGGGTCTTGCCAAAGGCCTTGACGCAGTCAATAAGGACTGCATGCAGCCGGCCTCCTGGACGAGACACTCCTCGCTCTATTTCGGATTGCCAAACGTGGATGGCGTCGCGTCCCCATGCTCTTTGAATAACAGAAAAAACAATTTAGCAATATGCCAAACTCCGGGCATCAGGCCTTCATCCATAATTATAATAAAGAAGTCACATAGGATCCCTTCCAAGAGCGGGTCCGATTGCACTCGATGTTCGTAGTAGACCCGATCTGGCCCACTACTTTCCATCTGGGAAGGGATCGGATTACTCGGCACACTTTTTCTTCCCCAAAGAGAGGATTCATTTTGTCCTGTTTTAGTGTAAGTGCATACTCAACCTCTGCAGTCGAGTTTTTTACGTGAGGGTTGAATAGCAGTTTCGTCAAGTGACGCTCTACCTGTTCGTAACTCAGTGAGTGCCGTACCCCTTACTTGCGGTTTATGTAGGATTGGGGCTTCCTTTTCGCTCGTTCGAGTAGACGGGCCTTCTCTTGCCTTGCATGTTTGCGTACCTTATAGTCACGACATAGCCCTAAGTAGGAGTTCCTACTAGACGCATAGTCCTGTGTTCGCCTTGCTTAAAGCTGTGCATCTGCTCTTGCCTTTGCTAGTCTCAGCAAGCCGAGTAGTTCTTTATAGTGGAGGTAACAAGTCCGTTTGAACCACGGCCGGGATCTCCGCGGCATAAACTTTGTTCACTTGACTACTCTCTGCATCACTTGTTCCAGAGACTGACAGCAGGCATACACACCACTTCCGACCAATACACTCTCAACACCGACTGGAAGAGTGGCTAGATCGAGTTGACGGGTCGGCTTCATCTGTGAACGTTTCTGCTGTTCCTGCCCTAGAGCGGGGACGCGTAACACAGCTCGTAGAGGTTGACGCTTTCTTGCAGCAGGCTCCAAAGTCTTAGAGCTCTCAAACTCTTTACCATTAAGATTAATAAACAATAAGCCCAGATATATACATACATATTTTTTGGGATGCAGGGAAATTAACTTTTCTTTTATTGAACTTCATATATATATATATATATATATATATATATATATATATATATATACGCGTGTTCAAATTAATATACAGAAGATAACATTCTTAATGTAGAAGTGCTTTGCATAGCGCAGCAATTAAATGATAACTGTTTTGCCCCTGATTATGTGCGTTGATTCTTAATAGTTTTACCACGAGTCGATGTATATAAATTTTCTATTCGTAGGTGCGTACATACGCTAGTCGGTCATCGAAACAACGAAGATGTACGGTCTTTATCCCAGCTATGGGGGAGACTGTTCGAATGAGTTGTTGCACTGCTTTTTGCTCAGAGCCGAACCTGACATGAGGCAATTCGGGTGGGCTGAAAATGCTGTGATGTGTGCCGGATTTGTCGTGTTGACGATTTGTGCTTATCAGACCCCCTGGGTCCGCGAAAAGCTTTTCAATATGAGGCCTGATCGAGTCCTCGAATGGCGCAGATGGATGGTAGACGAGCTTTTCGCAGAGTTTGGTCTAAACTAGACCTTTGTGTTTGACCACAGAGCTTCTCCACCAGCGTCAAACAAACTACCTAGATTTGGAATCTTACACGCCCGGAAGTTATCAAGTCACGACCACCAAACGACTTTCGCTACGTCGTTAGCCAAACTACTGTTTCGTCTAAAGAGTAAACGCTGCGATACCCTCAACAGCGAGATTTAGATTTTGTCCAGAATTAGCGGAATTTATTCGTACACGTGTGCTTCAGGTGTAAAAAATATAAACATGTATCAATAAAAGTCCTACATTTTTATAATTCAGCCTCTCTCTCTCTCCCTATCTCTCTCTCGCTGTACTTACACTTAGCGTTCGTGTTCGTTGAGCAAGCATTATGCTAAACTGTGTTGCGCTGTTTTACTGTGCTTGGGGGGGAAGGGCGGGGCGGAGGCACTTCATGCGGCAAAGATAGGCAGCATTAAGATTGACACCTGCGCTGTGTATTTGACTTCAGTCATGCAATAAGTTAGCGTATAAGAGAACCAGACACACTTAATAAGTCAGCGTACGCTAAAACACTACCGGCGACCGCTTAAGTCAGCGTGCACTGAAACACACTATCGGCGACGACTTGGCAACAAAAGTAAGCGAGGTGGCCGTCTTGTGCCCTGTGGAACAATGCAACAGCCCCTTTTGCACATCAGATCGCAACCTGCGTTAACCAACAAGGCGTCCGCATAACTACCAGCATTAGTAGCAGAAGTGCATAACAATAAACTAAATTATATATGTATATATATATATATATATATATATATATATATATAAATATATATATTTGTTTTTTTATATGCTGAAACCTCTTAGCATTAATATGGGGGATTACGGGAATCGTGATGTACATGCGTTACCACAGCCGGTCACTAGTGTGGGACTCACAAACCCACTAACACCCCCCCCCCCCACCCCCAGGGAACGGTAACTGCTAGGCATCGCTTCGTATCCATGGGAGTGGCCAGTTTGCCTCTCCTCCCTACTCCAGCCTTCCTACAGTCGCCCTAGCCCGCTTTGGTGCGGTGCGGCGACTTCAAGAAGGCCGTTGATACCTTCCGCAGCCCGCCCGCCTGTGGGTGCGTCGAGAGTCATCATCTGGGGAATCCTTTGCTGTATTTGCCTAGCCTCGTCCGCCTGCCTATCACCCACCCGCCTCCCGTCTACAGATTCCCCCTCTCGACCGGAGCCTGAGTGGACGCTAAAACGAGCTTTCCTGGCAGTCTCTTTGACCACCTTCGCGGACATGATCGCATCAAAGTGGGCAATACCTTCTTTCCAGGCCGCCGCTAAAGTCATCATATGGGTGACGACCTCGTTGATTGGTCGGCCTCGCACAGCGGCCGCCCCCGCGTCCCGCACTTCCCGGAGGGCCCCACAATGCAGAACAGTGTGCTCTACATCATCCGGTTCCCCCGAGTCACATAGTACGCAGGAGTCGACTTGAGCTTTGTTAATCTTAACCATATACGTCTGGAACTGGCCGTGGCCGGTCAGCACCTGGGACGCATAATAAGATAGCTCGCCGTGTCTGCAGTCGTACCATTGCCGTAGGTCCGGGATCAGACTTTTGGTCCAGCGACCCTTGGTGATCCCCCCAGGGGCTGCTGCCCTCACCCATTCTTTCTGCCAAGAGTCCAAAGTAGCTAATCTAGCCCGTGTGGGGTCTAGATCACCGTCCAGCGCTCGTTCTGCTCGCTCCCCGGCCAGCAAATCCCATGGCAGCATCTTGGACACGACAAGTAGTGCCTCAGTGGACACGGTACGGAATGCGCGGCAGACCCTTATGGCCACCGGCCGTTGCGCCGACCTCAGCTTCCTCCTGTTGCATGCCGTCCTAAGTGCCCTGTCTGCCCATGCCGGTGCTCCGTAAAGGGCAACGGATTCTGCAGCAGTTGCCAAAAGGCGGCGCTTTTCTTCTCCAACTCCTCCGACTCTTGGCATCAGGCGCGCCAGATTGCTGGCCACTTTTCGGGCCTTTGCTGACACGTGCTGTATTTGCGCTGCGCCAGTCAGTCCCTTGTCGAGTATCACCCCGAGATACTTTGTCTTTTTCCCAAAACAATTGGGTTGCTACCTGCTACTTCAACCTGTATGTTTTTGGTCATTTTTCTGCCTGTTAGGGACAGCGCCTCAGTCTTGTGCGGTGCCAGTTTTAATGAATGGTCTTCCATCCAGTCTGTCACCATCAGCAAGCTTCTGTCCGCTGTATGGCCCTCTGCTTTACAGCCTCGCGTCGCTCCTGCAGAGCTTTACCAAACGCCGGGCAGGCCGTTGAGGCCGCCGAGTGCCCCTCTTTATCACAGACGTGACAGTGAAAATTGGGGTTGTTGCATGCCCTCGCGAGATGACCTTCGTTTCCGCACCAATAGCATCGCTTGGCGTCCACCTTCGGCTCTTTGCAGTCCTTCGCCATGTGTCCCGCACCCCGGCAATTGTAGCACATGGGCACGGAGACCCATTCCTCAGGTCTGCAAACGGAGCCTCCAATGGTGATGCTCCGTCTGGACAATAGCCTGGCAGCTGCAGCTGATGGCAGCGTTGCCAGACACTGCCAATAGCCATTTTTCCCCATGCGGGGGTCTTCAGTACGAAGGGGGGTGTCCTCGGACAGCCCCAACGCCTGCCGTAGCGTTGCTTATATCTGCTTTTTGTCGGCGAAGGGGTCAATGTTCCGAAGAACAATGGTCTTGGGGACCCTGCCTACTCT
>QVRM01003229.1:2500-70000 GCA_003439945.1 Dermanyssus gallinae | reverse complement strand
TACCTTATCGTGGCATACTAAACTTTTTGTTTTCATCTTGATACATGTATAAAAATCGTCTACCGAACAAAGTCAAAATGTTTAATTGGCCGTGTGACAACATCAGGCTTCAAGACTTAATGCAAAACTAGCTAAATACAAAAACACATGTTTGGGCTGTGCGAACGCAATGAATAGCTAGAGCCGAGCAGGGCTAAAATAATAGTTGAGAATGAGATTTTCATTACGATCAAAAATAAAAGTTTTGAATGAGAAATTAGTTATCTAAATCTTAGAAGTGTCTTGATATATCATTCACAAATTCTGAATAACTTCCATTACCCCCATAAAATCACAAAATAAAAATATAGGTTTAAAATCTAATATGGGGTAAACTAAAAAAATTGTTCTAGAAAAATGCATACATATATTGAAGATAGAAACGACTGAGTTAATGCTTTTACAATTTTGACGTGTCTGCAAAGACATCTGGAGGACATTTTTGCAATTCCCTCGCGAGCTACCGACAAGTAGGTTTGCAACTAAAACCAACAAAGCTACAATTTGACAGGACTAAAATTATTTACATTTTACGATGGATAAATAAGTCGAACAGTTTGTTATATTTTGCAAGTCATAGGTATAATTCATCGACCACACTCTTATCAAGGATGGCAATGCCGTACTACAGAGCCGGGAAATGTTCAAAGTCTTAATTTTCATGGATGCCCCAAAATATCCTGACGTTGCGTGCCGCTTCCTGAGCATCGTCAGCTACATCGTAAAGTTTATCCCAAACATCGCCAAGAAGGCGCTCCCCGTCTCAAGCTCGAAAACACGTAATTAGGGAGCAGCAACGCAGAATGAAATGAAACACGTATTTAGAGGGCAGCAAAGCAGAACAAAGAAACGCGAATGGTTAGCAGCCTAGATCATTCAAACACTCGCGACACATCCAGGCCACCTCCATAACTAGAGTGTAACATCGCAGACATTCGCAGCGATCAGTTCTATGGTCAGCCTTCAGCCCGAGGATAAACCTACAAACACTTACGCTGCTGTTGCCAACAGACCCTCAACAGGACAACATGGGAGGTCAACAAGTATCCAACCTCGGAAGAACAATCAAACGAGTCAAGCGTATGGATATTTGTAATGAGAAGGGGATGCTACATTGTAATAGTGATGTAGCCTGCATAATTAAAACTAAATTCATAAAAAATGCAGTTTATGCACCCGGGATACCCTCTATTGCTCTATCTAAATTATCGATATCAAGCACCATCGTCGTAAGTTCTGTTAAGGGTCTTTTTAACATCATAGATGGTAAAGAGCACGAACCATCTGGTTTTAGGGATCTTTATGCTCTCCTCGCCTGCTTGTTGCAATACTCCCCCTAGGACTCTGAGCGTAGAACGCCTTTTCCGGAATCCGTGGTAAGCATCGGATAGCGCTCTTTTGGCGTTGATCTCCTCGTTTAGGCACTGGAGGAGGATGTTATCTAGCACCTTATTTAGTAAGTCCAGTAGGCTAATATGCTGGAACACCGAAACTGTCCGTCTTTCTGGCTCTTCCCTGGACTAGAAACTAGTACCAGACTGACCCGCTTCCCTTGCCAAGAACCCGCCTTCCTGGCCAAAAACCCGCCTTCCTGGCCAAAAACCCGCTTCCTTTTGTCTATGCCCGGTTGCGTCTACTGCATAAATTTATCTCCTCGCAGATTTCCTTTTTCCACCAGTGCTCAGGTGTATAGTGGCTCCGTCCGCCTCCACTCAGGAGACCGCTTTCTTGCACGCCAAGGTGCGCAGATCGCATGACAAGCTAGGCTATTACCTCAAAACCTCTCCGAGATGTTAAATGTGTACTGAAGAGGCACCTGAGACGGCTAAACATACAAGTCACATCCAGCTAGCACTTCTAGCTAAACCGAAAGCATATCTGCCGAGCTGTGAATAAATAAATAACTGACGTTGGACGAGCTGCTAGATATAATGCTGGCCTCCGAGAACCACTCGCTTTGCGCAATCTCTTTCGTGAAAGAAATTATCCTAGAGAAGGACAGAGCGGGTAACATTTTGCTTCAGCACCGACCAGGGAATACCCCGCCTTTGAGAATCCTCGTAATGAACTTTTTAAGCAGGCTAGGTAGCAAGCCTTCGCACAACTTCCATAGAGACCCCATTTAAGCCAGGCGCCTTGCCTAGGGCGAGACGTTTGGCAGCCCATAATATTTCATCCTCTGCCATTAAGGTTACTGATTCTGAATCTGCACAAAAAATCTCATTAGTCTGCAAGCCAAGATAAATGATGGCTGACAGGGGTCCTTCCGCGTCGGAATGGTTGCCTGTTGTGGGCAGGGGCCCGATCGTCTGCGAGTGCGTCTGACTTCGATAACGCCGAGGAGGCAAGTTCCTGCATAAACGTTCTGTCTGAAAACTTGAGCTGACATGACTGATGACGTCTCAAATGTTGTCGATATTTCTTGACGCCGCTTCAACCTGCAGTCCAGATACCTCTGTGATGCACATCAGTTCCCGCGCATCTCCGATGCTATCGACGCCCGAAGCATCTTCGAGTTTATCGACGATTGCCGAGATCCGTCGAGTCTGCGCCGACAAGTTAGCGCTTGCCGCTTGGAGGTGTAGGTCTTTGCGCATTTCTAGCGCGTTGCCTGTGGGCAATGGGCTTCTGTCTTCAGCTGCTGCACTGAAGGTAACACGAAACACCTTGTGTGTGCTCCCAATTCAAACATTTGCTTAATCTTCGCTTAAGCTTTTCCTTTTTTCCTATTATTACGCAGCCTGCTTTCATTTACCTGACGACCTCTTTGAACCCCTCGTGTTCTCTTTGTTCCTGAGGTGACGCCTCGCTGTTGATTGCCTGTACTGAATCATGGTAATTAATAGAACACAACTAATTCAGCCCTCAGTCGTGCTATATCCACAACGAAGAAGGTGGCTTATCCTGGATAACCGGATATTATCATCCTCGGCAGTCGGCATTGGGCCGTACCACGCGCCGGACTACAAAACAAGCAAATGCTAAAAAAATAATAACTAAAAGACAATCACAATCCTTAGAGACGCGACCGCGAGACAAATGAGCCAAAAAAAACTTATATATATATAGCGATTAGTATGTATACGAATTTAGTCCAGAAAAATAACGAGGTTCCACCGCTTCTGTACAGAAAGGTGACCGTGAACTTTAACTTAAAATGCAAAGGTCGATATGGATGGATTTAGCCCACGTATATATTTTAATTTTTGCTGCAGCATTGAGCTGTTACATTGGCCCGACGATGATTGACGACTTGGTTGACGTAGTTATACTGGACAAGACTAGTGACGAGTATCGAAGATTGCGTGGTATCTTATTAAGATGCCGTAACAAGTAAACACGGTGAGGGCTCGAAGTGCGGATCTGTTCTCTGTTACCACTTCTGCCATGGACGTATGGATCTATGCTGGAAAAACATTACTGGAACGGTATACAATTTCGACGTCAATAGCGGTTACGTTAACATGTAGATTCCAGTTGGAAACAGTACCGCCAATTTAACAGAGTGGCCTGGATTTAGAGCATTGATTTTAGTATGACATAAAACGTTGCAAGACCTGCGTACCAGGCGTGATTCATTGACCTGCTGACATAACCTGGGAGTTTGCTGATTTCAACACGAATACATTTAGTTAACGAGTGATTCCGTGCAGTTCCGCCTGGTAAATGAGTTTTCTTGGTTGAGGGAAAACGTTTTCACATGTTTATATAGGTGATAAGCCCATGGGCACTAATATGCTCGCTGACTGCCGTGCAACGGCGGCACCTTCGTACACATGTTTCTAGTTCATTGTGTTAGTCCTCTGCTTTGCAATGAAACGCTGTTCGCTGTAGTGATGATGCGAAAATCACCTGCTAATTTAATGATCTAATCAGCTGTATCTAGATGTCGATGTTTGTTATAGTTCGTGCTAGGTTGCTTCACCTCGTCAGATACGAAATGTCACCCAATTTCGAACCTGGGAGGTCGGCGGGGATACGGGTTTAATGGGTATGTGAGTCCCATACTAGACAGCTGTCAGCTTGTGCATTTCCGTAGCTTCCCAATCAATTGGTAAAACAAAAAACAGGAAAGTTTTTTTATTGAGGAATATATATCATCTATAAGATGTTTTTATCTATACATCAGCTTTTTATTTATAATATAATATTATACCGTTGCGCTGAGTTGATCAGGGATAGAGCTCAGATTTTTTTATTATTGAGGAATCTATATATTTAATATTTTTACACATACATCAGCTCTTTATTTAAAATAGATTAACTCTTTATGTAAAGTATAATATTGGGATAGAGCTCTATATAATATTATACCGTTACGCTGAGTTACTCAGGGATACAGAGCTCAGATTTGTCAGTGGGTCTCCTTGCAGGGTTCCCACATACTGCCTTCTCAGCAACACATCCTGAAGGGATCGCAGGTCTTGACTTCTGGCTTACTCCCAAAAGGCTCATACTACCCTGTCCCAATGCGAGTCCACTGTCCGGTGGCGTGGTGCATTCCGCCTGCGCTTCGCGACCGGAGAAGGCACTTAGGTACACGGGTTCGAGCCCCACCTTTGCACATTTGTATTTATGGGGGGTGCGTCTATGAAGCATTGTGACAAGCAGTCCCGCGGACGTTAAATCTTGATTGAGGTTCAGCCCGAAAAGTATTTTTTATCCCAATGCGAGCAGACGGACACTGAAATAGTATAAAAGAACTTTCAGGTCATTTATAACTTGTATGTCGCTGAACAGGTGGTTTGCTTCTCCTACGTCAGTCTACGCACAACGTAGACTGAATGCTTTTGTTCTACTTTTTCAAGCAGTCAAATCTCCGGCCCGGTCCATTCAAGCATGTGGTAATAGCATAGCATTATTTAAGCCTTTCTACTATGGAAGTAATTACGCCTGCGTCTGGCAGCAGCTGAGGTGCATGTAACCTCACCTAACGCAAGAACTCGAGTGCCCCACGGTGGGCGATATAATAGCAAACATGAAAACTGTCGTGATCTCCTCTGCCCCTGTTTCTTTTGCATTTCTCATAGTTCTCTATAGCAAGTTCACAGCAAGTGTCTCCATCAGAGCCCACCCCAAGGCTCTCAGTCGCTAAAAGTGAAATATTTACATTTCGCGTAGTACCTAAGTATGAATCACCTCGCTGTTTTCCCGAATGTCAGAAATATTTACTACTGCTGACACTAATAGATTGTAAAACAGTGCTGCGCCGGAACGACCCCTACTGCGACTATAACGTTATTTCGTATTCCGAAAACGACAGTCTTACAAGTATAGAGCAAATTTTCTTATATGAGTATGGTATCTAATGAAAGAGACGTGATGACATCATACTTTTGTATATATCCGTTAGGGATGCTGTTACCTTATCGTGGCATACTAAACGTTTTGTTTTTATCTTGGTACATGTATAAAAATCGTCTACCGAATAAAGTCAAAATGTTTAATTGACCGTGTGTCAACATCAGGCTTCAAGACTCTATGCAAAACTAGCAAAATACAAAAACACATGTTTGGGCTGTGCGAACGCAATGAGTAGCTAGAGCCGAGCAGGGCTAAAATAATAGTTGAGAATGATATTTTCATTACGATCAAAAATCAAACGTTTTGAATGAGAAATTAGTTATCTAAATCTTAGAAGTGTCTTGATATATCATTCACAAATTCTGAGTAACTTCCATTACGCCCATAAAATCACAAAATAAAAATATGCGTTTAAAATCTAACATGGGATTAACTCAAAAATTTGTTCCAGAGGAATGTATACATATATTGAAGATAGAAACGACTGAGTTAATGCTTTTACAATTTTGACGTGTTTGCAAAGACATATGGAGGACATTTTACGATGAATAAATTAGTCGAACAGTTTGTTATATTTTGCAGGTCATAGGTATAATTCATCGACCACACTATTACCAAGGATGGCAATGCCGTACTACAGAGCCGGGAAAACTTCAAAGTCTTAATTTTCATGGATGCCCCAAAATATCCTGACAGTGCATGCCGCTTCCTGAGCATCGTCAGCTACATCGTAAAGTTTCTCAAGCTCGAAAACACGTAATTAGGGAGCAGCAACGCAGAATGAAACGAAACATGTAATTAGAGGGCAGCAAAGCAGAACAAAGAAACGCGAATGGTTAGCAGCCTAGATCATTCAAACACTCGCGACATATCCAGGCCACCTCCATAACTAGACTGTAACATCGCAGGCATCCGGAGCGATCAGTTCTATGATCAGCCTTCAGGCCGAGGATAAACCTACAAACACGTACGCTGCTGTTGCCAACAGACCCTCAACAGGACAACATGGGACGTCAACAAGTATCCAACCTCGGAAGAACAATCAAACGAGTCAAGCGTATGGATATTTGTAATAAGAAGGGGATGCTACATTGTAATAGTGATGTAGCCCGCATGACTAAAATTAAATTCATAAAGAATGCAGTTTATGCACCTGGGATACCCTCTATTGCTCTGTCTAAATTATCGATATCAAGCACCTTCGTCGTAAGTTGTGTTAAGGGTATTTTTAACATCATAGATTGTAAAGAGCACGAACCATTGGTTTTAGGGATATTTATGCTCTCCTCGCTCGCTTGTTGCAATACTCCCCCCTAGCACTCTGAGCGTAGAACGCCTTCTTCGGAATCCGTGGTAAGCATCGGATAGCGCTCTTTTGGCTTTGATCTCCTCGTTTAGGCGCTGGAGGAGGACGTTATCTAGCACCTTATTTAGTACGTCCAGTAGGTTATTATGCCGGGACACCGAAACTGTCCGTCTTTCTGGCTCTTCCCTGGACTAGAAACCAGTACCAGACTGACCCGCTTTCCTCGCCAAAAACCCGCCTTCCTGGCCAAAAACCCGCTTCCCTTTGTCTATGCCCGGTTGCGTCTAATACATACCTTTATCTCCTCACAGATTTTCTTTTTCCACCAGTGCTCAGGTGTATAGTGGCTCCGTCCGCCTCCACTCAGGAGACCGCTTTCTTGCACGCCAAGGTGCGCAGATCGGATGACAAGCTAGGCTATTACCTCAAAACCTCTCCGAGATGTTAAATGTGTACTGAAGAGGCACCTGAGACGGCTAAACATACAAGTCACATCCAGCTAGCACTTCTAGCTAAACCGAAAGCATCTCTGCCGAGCTGTGAATAAATAAACAACTGACGTTGGACGAGCTGCTAGATATAATGCTGGCCTCCGAGAACCACTCGCTTTGCGCGATCTCTTTCGTGAAAGAAATTATCTTAGAGAAGGACAGAGCGGGTAACATTTTGCTTCAGCACCGAGCAGGCAATATCCCGCTTTTGAGAATCCTCGTAATGAACTTTTCAAGCAGGCTAGGTAGCAAGCCTTCGCACAACTTCCATGGAGACCCCATTTAAGCTAGGTGCCTTGCCTAGGGCGAGACGTTCGGCAGCCCATAATTTTTCATCCTTTGCCATTAAGGTTACTGATTCTGAATTTGCACGAAAAATCTCATTAGTCTGCAAGCGAAGATAAATGGTGGCTGACAGGGGTCCTTTGAATCTGAGCACCTTCCGCGTCGGAATGGTTGCCTGTTGTGGGCAGGGGCCCGATCGTCTGCGAGTGCGTCTGACTTCGATAACGCCGAGGAGCCAAGTTCCTGCATAAATGTTCTGTCTGAAAACTTGAGCTGACATGACTGATGGCGTCTCAAATGTTGTCGATATTTCTTGACGCCGCTTCAACCTGCAGTCCAGATACCTCTGTGATGCACATCAGTTCCCGCGCATCTCCGATGCTATCGACGCCCGAAGCATCTTCGAGTTTATCGACGATTGCCGAGATCCGTCGAGTCTGCGCCGACAAGTTAGCGCTTGCCGCTTGGAGGTGTAGGTCTTTGCGCATTTCTAGCGCGTTGCCTGTGGGCAATGGGCTTCTGTCTTCAGCTGCTGCACTGAAGGTAACACGGATATCATCATCCTCGGCGATCGGCATTGTGCCTTACCACGCGCCGGACTACAAAACAAGCAAATGCTCAAAAAATAATAACTAAAAGACAATAACAATCTTTAGAGACGCGACCGCGAGACAAATGAGCAGAAAAAAACTTATATATATACCGATTAGTATGTATAAGCATTTGGTCCAGAAAAATAACGAGGTTCCACCGCTTCTGTACAGAAAGTTGACCGTGAACTTTAAGTTAAAATGCAAAGGTCTATATGGACCCAATTAGCCCAATTAAGTATTTTAATTTTGGCTGCAGGATTGAGCTTTTACGTTGGCCCGAAGATGTTTGATGACATGATTGACGTAGTTATACTGGAGAGTGCTATTTTTGACGAGTATCTAAAATGGCATGGTATCTTAACAAGAGTCCTTTAACGGAGGCCTGCAGAACCTTGAATAGTGGTCGACTAACTCTTGGCATTCCAGACGTTGGCAAGAAGTTTTAACTTAGCAAGTAAACACGGTGAGGGCTCGAAGTGCGGATCTATTCTCTGTTACCGCTTCTGCCATGGACGTATGGACCTATGCTGGAAACACCTTTACTGGAACGGTATACAATTTCGACGTCAATAGCGGTTGCGTTAACATGTAGATTCCAGTTGGAAGCAGTACCGCCAATTTAAGAGTGGCCTGGATTTAGAGCATTGATTTTGGTATGACATAAAACGTTGCAAATCCTGCGTACCAGGCGTGATTCATTACCTGCTAACATAACCTGGGAATTTGCTGATTTCAACACGAATACATTTAGTTAACGAGTAATTCCGTGCAGTTCCGCCTGGTAAATGAGTTTTCTTGCTTGAGTGCTGAAAACGTTTTCAGATGTTTATATAAGTGATAACCCATGGGCACTAATATGCTCGCTGACTGCCGCGCAACGGCGACTCCTTCGTACACATGTTTCTAGTTCATTGTGTTAGTCCTCTGCTTAGCAATGAAACGCTGTTCGCTGTAGTGATGATGCGAAAATCACCTGCTAATTTAATGATCTAATCAGCTGTATCTTGATGTCGAGGTTTGTTATAGTAGTGCTAGGTTACTTCACCCCGTCAGATACGAAATGTCACCCAATTTGGAATGAACCTGGGAGGTCGGGGGGATACGGGTTTAATGGATATGCGAGTCCCATACTAGTTGCTGACAGCTGTCAGCTTGTGCATTTCCGTAGCTTCCCATTAAAATGGTAAAACAAAGAAAGAAAGGTTTTTTTTTATTGAGGAATACATATAATCAATAAGATGTTTTTATATATATATCAGCTTTTCATTTATTGTAGGATAGCAGTGTCCGTTAAGCAGCGCGGGCATAGACAGCGTCGGTTAGCGGCAATGCCGAAGCAAGCTATATGGCATGGCGCCAATTAGAAGATGCCGCCACCCCACTAGCGAAGACGCGGGAAGCCACTAAATGCGCGGGCAATCTGTGAGTATATAAGGAGGCATGAGAATAAATGAATCAGTAGTCGTTGGTGCGAGCCAGGCAGAATACGTGTGTTGTTTGAGCGCGAGAATGGCGAACTCGTAACGGTCGCCGCCCGGTCATGGGGGTGCTGGACACTACAACTGGTGCAGTCGACAGGATCCGGAAGAAAGAAAAGGCAGCGCAACAATGCACACAGGTCTGCCACCCCCACCTCCTGTTCTGCGATCTATGGACCGGCCAACAACACCGTCGAGGAAATGGCACCAGGCACGTGGCACCAGGTGACTACGTAAGGATGGTGACGAAGCTGTTCAACGGAGATGTTAAAGAAACACAAGGGAACAGCCGTTGCCGACGACGAATTCGGCAGCCGTTGCCGGTGAAGACAACGGTGAGTACTTAGCGGCTTTGCGGTGACTGGTGGTGAGGTGCAAGCTCAACGTTCGAACCCTGGTGTTGAGGAGCCACCTAAATCTGGGGCGACAAGGCCACAGGTGAGAGAAGAGCTCCTCCTCGAAGAGGCCTTGCGAGTCGAACTGGACGGCCGCGCTACACGAGAAGAGGTGCGTCACGGATGCCAGATGGATCGCAGGAGGAAACGGATCTAGGCTGGCGGCAGGGCGAGAACACGGAACGAATAGATGCCAGGCGTGCGGATGGACGAGGCGCGAGTACGGGGCCGAAATGTGCCCAGCAAAACAAGTGAGGAGCCGAAAGTGTGGCAAGTTTGGCCATTTCGGCCGGAAGTGTACGAATGCGGCAGAATGTGCAGGCGATCGGCGTGGAGGAGCGGCCACGCTGGGATCGTTGAGCCAACGGCGAATGCCTGGAGGCGGCGGAGGATGCACATGAGGATGAGCGAGCGCGAGTGGACGAACCGAAGGAGCACGCAGATGGGAGACCAGGTTCATGCGGTCGTGCCCGGCGACTGGGTCAGTATACGGAGGCCAGCCGCCGCCGGGTGCGCCACATGATGAACATGAAGACGACAGCGCGCCGCTCTGAAGGACGTCCACGGCGGGTTAGACGCGCACCAAGCCATTTACGGGAGTTCGTGAGTAAAGACGGGATAGAATTCAAAACAAGCCTGCGAAGGGGGGGGGAATGTAGGATAGCAGTGTCCGTTAAGCGGCGCGGGCATAGACAGCGTCGTTTAGCGGCAATGCCGAAGCAAGCTAAATACATGGCGCCAATTAGAAGATGCCGCCACCCCACTAGCGAAGATGCGGGAAGCCACTAAATGCGCGGGCAATCTGTGAGTATATAAGGAGGCATGAGAATAAATGAGTTAGTAGTCGTTTGTTCGAGCCAGGCAGAATACGTGTGTTGTTTGAGCGAGAGAATGGCGAACTCGTAACGGTCGCCGCCCGGTCATGGGGGTGCTGGACACTACATTTATAATATAATATTATACCGTTACGCCGAGTTAATCAGGGACAGAGCTCAGATTTCCTTTTTTATTGAGGAATCTATATACTCTATAATCTTTTTTATATACACATCAAGCTTTTCATTCATAAGCTCAGGTTGCCTTTTTTTAAATGAGGAATCTACATCAGCTCTTTATTTAAAATATAATAACTCTTTATTTAAAATATAATGTTGGGATATAGTTCAGGTTTCCTTTTCTTATTGCGGCAATTATATACTCTATCATATTTTTATATATACATCAGCTTTTTATTTATAATATAATATTATGCCGTTACGCTGAGTTAACGGGGATACAGAGCTCAGGTTGCCTTTTTTTAATTGAGAATCTATATACTATAATATTTTTTATATATACATTAGCTCTTTATCTATATAATATTATACCGTTACGCTGAGTTATTCAGGGATACAGAGCTCAGATTTGTGTTCGCGAGTTGCTCGGTAGCGGGCAAGACGCAAATTCAAGGAGTTTTTCTTTGTTTTCTCTCGTGAGGCACCCAAGCTCCGAGTTTTTGAGTAGTTAACTGAAGGTGGTTAAAGATTGTCATCACACTGCAGGTGTTTTTTCTGCCAACTCACAACTGGTTGTTTGGCGACCGTCCTGCCAATTTAGAAGACCCTCCGCTGCGAGACATTTCGTCCAGGTAAAGGTCGCCTTTGTTGAGCTTTGCAAACCATCTCCGCGTTGTAGGCTCGCCTAAGACACCTTCTCCGTACACGTCGCAAATGTTCTGAGCGGCTTCGGCAGCTTTTTGATGACAAACGAAGAAGAGCAGGTATCGAAAGTGCAGAAAGTGATTGGATCACACTGTTGAACCGCTCGGGGGGTAGCTCAGGGGCTTCGTCTCAATAACGTCACGAGAACGTTATGTTAAGTCAACCGGGTACGTAAAGCACGGTATGACGGCAACTGTATCGCGATGAGGTTAGGGTTCGAATGAACGACAGCACATGACGCGTACATCTGATGCGTAGCACGAGCGAGAACAGGATGGCTCGAGGCTCCACCCTTTATCGTTTTTCTGTTTATATTAATTCAAGAAGCACCGCGGCCAGCCTCCTGGACCAATAAATCAACCATCGAGAAAGGAGTTTGTGGCGCGGAAGGCTGTGGCCTTGCCAGTACCCTGGCAGTTGGACGTGGTCGGTTAAGATTGGTAAAGCGCAGTTGGGCAATTGTTGTACTACCCATAGGGTAGAGCGCCGTATCATGATATATATATATATATATATATATATATGCACCAGCGTCTACGAATCGACATAATTATATATATATATATATATATATATATATATTCTGAGCACCGGACCGAGCACTGCATTCTCGGTCCGTTTAAAAATGGTTATACTTTGTAACCTTGAAACGGGATTGACAATGCAGTCTACCCAAACGGATAGGACAAACGGTAGCTATAAAATGCAATAGAAAGTCGAACAAGGCAATGTTATCACAGCATTTAGACGCCCGCAATCAAACGTGCGTATGTAGATGGATGATAGGATTCAGCCTGCTCTATGCTCGTGAAATATCTATCTGTGCTGCTGCGAATTGTGTCAACTGGGGGCCACACCCAAATCCATTGGTCTTAGAATTGTTGCCATAGTATTAGTTGGTGAAGCGAAGACTTTGTCCGCCTATAGTATAATCTGCAATCTGGACCTTTCCGGCGGGGTCCACTGCAGGTATGGACGGCTTGCGGCCGCGCCATCTCAGAGACCTCATTGCCACAACTAACGCAAATATTGCCAGCCGTTTACTGCGTGACCTAGGAAAAGTGGTGGACTTCATCAGAAGTGGCACAGTTCCTGAGGCCATCCGCCCTATTCTTTTTGGGGGACGCCTCATCGCAATAAAAAAACCGAGTGGGTCGCTTCGCCCAATCGTCATCTCCCAAGTTTTCCGCAGAATTGCGGCAAAGATCACAGTGAAACTAGGAGCAGATTTGGTGCGCGAGAAGCTTGGAGCTCACCAGCTTGGCTTTAATACGCCCAACGGCATCGAGGCCGCAGTCCACACTACAAGAGCTTTCGTCGCCAGCGCACCCAACAATTTCGTAGTCGCCAAACTCGATTTCAAGAACGCCTTTAACCAGATCCGTCGTGACCACGTACTGAAGACAGTTCTAGTCGATTGGCCAGAGGCGGCCCCCCTGGTTGACCAAGCCTACAGACCCAGGTCGGAGCTTTCACTTGATGATAAGACGATTTTCTCACGCAGCGGCGTACAGCAGGGAGACCCCCTTGGTCCGCCACTGTTTTGCTTAGCCATTAAGGGACTGGTCGACTCTATCCAGTATCCCTTAAACCTCTGGTACCTAGACGACGGCACTATTGGAGGAGAAGCACTTGTAGTACTAGCAGACATCAAGAGAGTTGCTGGCTTCGGACTGAAGAGCGGGCTTGAGCTCAACTCCGAGAAGTGCGAGCTTATCTGCAAAGGTCACCCTAACCTATCCGCCTTGGAGGCTCTTCTTCCCGGGTGCAAACTCGTCGAGGCAGCAGACATGACGCTCCTGGGGTCCCCAGTGGGGTCTGCCGCCATTCGTCCGGAACTCGCAGGTAGGATAGAGAGCCTCCGCTCCCGTCTAACCCGGCTAAACTTGCTCAGTCCCCACAGCGCGTATCACCTATTGAAATCGTCCCTGGGCTCAGCAAGAATCGTCCATATCCTCCGCAGCACGGACGTCGAACCAAACCAAGATCTTCTTCGGGACCTGGACGAAAGCCTAAGGATCAGCCTTAGTGACCTTCTTAATCTTACTCTGGCCGACAACAACTGGGCTCAAACTACTCTTCCCCTTAGATTCGGAGGCCTGGGGACTCGTTCTACAGCAGACCTAGCAGCGAGCTGCCACGCTTCATCATTACACGCCTCAGAGAGCACTGTTCGGCACATCAGCCCACCCAGGGCCCTGCAAGCTTTCCAGGACACCAAAGAAGTTGCGGATACGAAGTTCAAGAACCTCGCAGGCCTACTCCCGGAGACAAACAAACACCTGCAGAGGTCCTATGACGACCTCATCGTCTCCATGAAGTACCAGCGCTTGCTCTCTGTTGCACTAACCACGGCAGACAAAGCCCGACTACGTGCGGTCGTCCAGAAAGGAGCTAGCAAATGGCTCCAAGCCATCCCCTCCTCAAACCTCGGCACTTTGCTAGATCACGAAAGCTTTCGTCTGTGCATTGGTTTGAGGTTGGGGACAAGGCTAACCGAGGAACACCGGTGTCCGTGTGGAATACAGGTAGACATCTGGGGGACTCACGGGTTGTCCCGGCCCTGAGGCATGATCGCTTTTACAGAAGATTGGCAAACAAAATGAACTGGCGACAGGGGAAAAAGAGCACTTAAGTTTCTACTTCAGCGACTATCGCTGGCAGTTCAACGCGGCAATGTGGCAGCACTAATGGGCACAATGAGGGGCTGCCTCGAGGATAAGCTCGACTGGTAGCGCTCCCCACAAGCCCTAGTGTTGATAGTTAATTACATCTCGCTGTAACACTTAAATGTAATTTTAATAAATATAGTTTAAGTTACGTGCTGTATATATATATATATATATATATATATATATATATATATATATATCTATATCTATATCTATCTAATATATATATATATATATAAACTGTTCAATCTGTACAATTTCTGGCTAGCAATTATTTATTAACAAAATATATATCATAACTATTATTTTTGGATTTAGAAGACCGCTGTGTTAATGACTGCTCTAAGGTTTGTACGGCATGTCCTAAAATGTAGTAGTGTTTCCGCAATTTTTTCACAGAATCCGGCGTACGCTTCTGTCTTTTGTATCTTTTTGACGCTTCTCTAGACGGGCCTCCCTCCAAACTCTCGCTCAGCCTGCGAAGCCATTATTCTTTTTCGGTGCGGCCTCTATACAAACCGAATCTACATCTAGTGTCTCCACTGCTAGGCACTCCTCTGGGGTAGCAGCTGCCGCTAACACTGGTAAAACAGTTACTGACTCCGTTTGCCAATACGAACGCGCTTTTCAGCCCCGGCAGTAAACGTAGTGAATCATTCACTCGTCGTTCCTGGCGTTGCGGCACGCATTCTTAGGCGGTTAGAGTTTGTATATAAATTGCACCTTGCTGTATCGTGCAGTCAGTCGACCTCTTATTCTTCGGGGGGTGCAAAAAATGCATTTACACGCATAATTGCCGATGTTATGGCGGGTAGTGTAGGGTTAAACGTAGCGGGAGAGAGTATATGACTCGATCCAATCCGAGCGCACTACCCACTAAAAACACCCCCTCCCCCATTCCCTCCTGGCTCGGTATTGTGAACCATTGAGTCTCGAGACCAGAAGAGGGGACGCCCATGCTGCATCCTCTCCTTAACTTGCAAGCGCGTTGCGAAGCAGGGGGTCGGTCCTCCAGGGGTATATTATGGGGGCATTAGGTGGCGTATTGCGCCCAGCGATGATTCTCCAGCCGGGATTTTACGCGCAGGAGCCCGTGGAGGGCAACTGGGACAGCACCTGTGCGACCTGAGCGCGCGTCCGTTGAATCCCAGAGAGATATGACCTGTAGGTACAGGGCCTCGGTTTTGTGTGGTACGCAGAGTTTTGCCGAGCTTTGCGTACATACGTATGTGCCAACACGACAGCAGTACCAAGTATATTTGCCGCATCTGGGCTAACCACGAGTTTCTCCCGAACAGATCACGTAAGCCTACCTACAACAGCGCTTTTGTGACGAATATACTACCTTCCCTATCACAGGGAAGCAAAGAATCGAATAGTAACAAAACAATTAAAGTAAGGGCGGTGATTATTTGGCCGAGAATAACTGGCACTCCTACCTCAGCATTTACTCTTTAGCTTCTTATAGCTATGGCAGCATGTATTAAGACTCTTAAGGAAAGCAACACCAAGTCGCGATTTTCGCTATCGGGTCTTTAGAAAACCCCCAACAAGGTCTCCTACTCGGTTATATATAATATATATTTTTTTTTTATAGAGGTAACTGGTAAAATGCATTATGCACACCGGGCGACGTTGTTAAAGCCTCGGTAGTGTGGGACTCGCACCCACTAAAATCCAGTCGTTCTCTTTGCCCCTTGACGGGGGGTGGCCGCAGTACTGTCTTCTCGAGATTACTTCACCAGGCCACTCTTGCCATTTAGGCTGCTCGGCTTTGTGCGGCGGTTATTTTCGCCTCATTGACACCTTGTGCGAATCTTCTTACTAGAATCCAGGATTTGTGATCTTTGAGCAGCGCCTCTACAAGGGCCTGGCATGTCAGGGGGTTCTGCAGTCCTAAGTTCCGGGACAATAGCTCTCGCTCAGTGTCGAAGAAGGAGCACCGCTCATAGCAGTGCCTAACATCATCCGGCTCCCCCGAGTTGCACATGCGGCATACAGGGGAGTCAATTTTACCGATGCGGTGTAGGTACTGCTGAAAACAGGCACCATGGCCTGTTAACAGTTGCGCGAGTGGGTAGGTAAGCGAGCCGTGTTTGAGGCTGTACCATTTTTTAAGATCAGGAAGTATTGATCTTGTCCAATATCCAGGATGGCCCGGCTGGATTGCTTCCCATTGCTGGCTCTTTTCGCTCAGTGTGTCGGTTCTGTTGACTAGTGTGCCCTCCGTCAGAACGTTGGTTACAGGGTTTCTTGATGCCAATTCTTTTACTCTTAAGTCCCAAGGAATTTGTCTGGAGAGTACCTGTACGGCTGCTGTGGAAGCCGTGCGACTTGCTCGTGTTAGGTTAAGCGCCATAGGTTTTTGGATCTTGTTGAGGAGGCGACGTGTTGTAGCTCTTGTAGTAGTGCGTTCCCATAAGGGTGCGGCGTATAACATGATGCTATCTATTATTGATGCTAAGAGTCGGCGCCGAGAGTCGCTTGCTCCTCTGGTCCGTGGGAGGATTTTCCGTAACTCTGCTAAGGCTTTGCTGCTTTTTTAGCTGCATAGCGCACATGAGATGTTCCTGTAAGAGCTCTATCCAGGATCACGCCCAGGTACTTGACCACGGGCGTGGGTGTTATTGGATGGCCTTCCAGGTGTAAATTTAGGTTGCGTGGAGGACGCTTCAGACCGTTTAGAAGGTTAGAAGGATTGCTTCCGTTTTTTTGTGAACCAGTTCGAGACCAAGCGTGCGGAGGTGTTGTCGGATATCCGCCAAGGCTCCGTTGGCTGTACCTTCGAGCAAATCCTCGTCATTGGCGGTAACGATCAGTGCCAAATCGTCTGCGTAGGCGATAGAAAAAACTCCCGGGGGATGCGGCAGTCTTAGTACTCCATCATAGGTTATGTTCCACAGGGTTGGTCCCAGTACAGATCCTTGGGGAACCCCGGCAGTGACGGCGTAGTCCACTCTATCGTATGTAGATGCTCGGTCCTTTAGATACGTCGCTAGGATACGTCGTAGGTGGGGAGACACGCCTTTATTTCCAAGTGTTTGGCTTATGGCGTCCCACGAGAGCGTATTAAACGCGTTTTTGACATCAATAAGGACGGTCAGGCAGTGCGCCCGGTTTGCGATAGGTGAGTTTCTTTGTGTTTCAGCTATGTTTAGAACAGCTATGTTTAGAACCGGCGCGGAAACCATGCTGGTTTTCTGACAGCGCCTTCTTGTCTTCTAATTCTATAACTAGTCGCCCGTTGATAATGTGCTCAGCTGCCTTGGATAGGCAGGAAAGCATGCTTATAGGGCGGTATGCTGAGGGGTCTCCTTGTGGCTTCCCGGGTTTTGGGATAAGGGTTAGGCGTGCCATTTTCCAAGGCTTTGGGTATTCTCCGCTGGTAAGAATTGTGTCCATCATGTGTTTGAATACCTTTGAATGGTTCTTTAGGAGTACGCGTACGGCTTGAGGGGGGACAGCATCTGGGCCCGGCGCTTTCCCTGGTCGTATGCGTTCAGTCACAATTCTGATCTCTTGAATTGAGATTGGCTCGAAGGAAAGATCTGAGGTTTCTTCAAAGAGTACCGACTCCGGGAATGGTCTTTGTGGAAAGAGCGCATTTACAATCGGTCGCGCCACTTCTACAGGTAAAGGCGGCTGTGCGTGGCGCATTTTTTTTCGCACAATCATGTATCCTTTGCCCCAAGGGTTTCCCTCGACCTCCTCACCCAGAGAGATCCAGTGGTCTTTTTTACTAATCTTAACGGCCTTATTCGGCTCTTCGTGCTTCTTTGTACTCTTCCCATAGGTAGAAGAGTTCTCGTCGGTGCCTTCCTCTACGGCGCGTGCATACTCGCCGTATGCGGTGGCAGGCCCTTCGCTTTTCGGCAATCCGATTATTCCACCAGTAGCACGGTGGACGATTGGCTATCTTAGGGTGTGGGCGGGAGCTGGACACTCGGTAGGCTTCCTCTAGTAGTGTAGAGATTTCTGCTGCCGAGCGTTCAGTGAGGTTATGTACTTTTCTTCTTAATGCTTTCTGCAGACGGGTATAATTTAGCCTGGGAAAGCGTTGCGGTTGTGTAGGAAGATTAAGCTGGGAAGAAGTTAGATTGACAGAGAAGGTTACGTAGAGATGGTCGGATAGAGTTTTTGCTTCCTCGTGAATCCTCCAGTCGGTTACTCGGTGCGATAGTCCCCCTGATGCAAATGTCAGGTCTATAAAAAATCCTTTCGGGGCCGACTCTCCGCCAAAATTTAACGTCCATGGGACTGCTTTTCGCATTGCTTCATAGACGGACCCCCATAAATACAAATGTGCAACGGTGGGGTTCGAACCCGCGCACCTATGTGTCTCCTCCGGTCGCGAGGCGCAGACGCATGCCACCACGCCACCGGGCTCGACGCAAATGTCAGGTCTAATGTTGATTTGTGCCTGCCATTATCAAAGGTGTATCCCTGGGTGTTCATGAGTTGTAGACCCGCCCGGGTTGCCCATTCTAGCAGGATCTCTCCCTTCCTTGATGAGGACCTGCTTCCCCACAGACTGTGGGCCGCATTGAAGTCCCCTCCCACAATCGCCTTTCGGTGACCGCGAGCGCTCATGCTGAGGTCCAGTTCTTCAAGGAAGTCCTCGTATTTCTGTAGGGTGGAGTTCGGAGAGATATAGACTGAGTAGATCGCGAAGTCGTAAGTGGTAATAAAATAGAAGTGGGTCCCCTGTCCCACTGACTGATTTGTTACCAGCGTGGGGCCCGGGTTGAGAAAGCTGTGTGGTAGAGGTCTCGGAGAGAAGCAGGATTTCTATGTCGTTTTCGGTTGCGAAGTTTGGACGCCAGATCGTATGCTCTGGGGGCTCTACGGAGGTTTATTTGCAGTGTTTTAATTTTACTGGTCATTTTGATTGTGGCTTACTCGGAGGTTTGTAACCCGTTGTCTATATGCTGGACATTGCGTTGTAGTGGCGTAGTGTCCATCTACGTTGCATACGTAGCACCTACTATTGGCCGTGCAGCTCTTTGCGACGTGTCCTTGTCCTCCGCATTTGAAGCAGCGAGGTTGGGTTGGTCGGCTGCGGTACAGTCCCTGGCCGTGTGGTTAAAGCTCAGGCACAGTGAGCACTGCGGTGCCGAGACCATTTCGTCTATGCGGCACGGAGTCCAACCAAGGTGTATATGTCTTTGACGTAGCAATCTTTGGGCTTCCTCTGGTGGCATTTTAACAATGCACGAGAAGTCGCCCGTCCAGGTTTTCTTTAGCGGGCTTAAGGTAAAAGCCATTTCCGGTGCTCCGTTCTTGATAAGCGCTTTGAGAATGTCTTTCGGCTCGATGGACTCATCTAGGTCCCGGATTATCATAGCCTTGGTCTGTGAGACCGCTTGGGCTGTCGCTTCCAGAGACGCCTTCTCCCATATGTGCTGAAGAAATCTGCCGGTGGCATCGGGAGTAGTCCCTTGCACGATCAGTCGGATTTCGCCTGTAGCTGTTCTTGAGGCTCTTTTAACGTCCACTCCAGCTGTCGCTGGGTCAATGTTGTTCCTGAGTGCACGTAGGGCTTCAGCATAGGATGCATTGCCTGACTTCACGACAACTGCAAAGGTAGAGTCAGTCTTCTTTCTCTTCTTTTTGTCGTGAGCCTCTTCTATTTTCCGGCCTTTAACTCGGATTTCCAGGGTCATTCCTGGATGTTTCGCAAGGGCTTGCTCTAATACTTTTCTCAACAGAGTAATATCGGCTGTTGCCGGGATGGCCACTGCCACTGCCTGGATGTCTCTAGTCCTAAGGAAGCCGCAGAGACTGGTTGCTGCCTCTCTTAGGACTTGCGAAGAGAAATCGTTTTCGTTTTCTTCAGCATGCGGGATCATCCGTGCGTAGAGTGCTCGTGTTGGAGCTGGAGTGTTTTCAACTCCCTCGATTGTTAGGATGTCCCGATTTTGCAGGAAAATAGTCTTCCCTTCCTTAAGGTGCGGCAATGCATCCTGCAGTCCAGGAAACTGTGGTGATAGTCGGTTTATAAGGCGTTCGTTTTTGTCGGACTTTTGTGAAAGCAGTAAGGCTCTTGCTGGGGCCTTGTCAGCTAAAATACTTGCTTTACTGAGACTGGTGGTAGTATAAGTGCGCGCCGGCCACTCCCTTTGCATGAGGTCTGCATATTGTTCGTCGGTTAGTTCCTCTTTAACGAGAAGGCCTTGTATCTCTGCAGCTAAAATTCCTCTGGCGGCGGGAGAGGTGCAAGCTCTGGGAGTGGGTCGGTATTTGTTTCGACGGACTGTCCCTTTGTTCTGGCGGGAGTAAAACCTACGTCAAGCGCTCTACGGCAGATTTCACGTATATTTAGGCCCATAGTTCGCACTGCTTTAGAGATTTGCAGGTGCGTAGTTCGGTGTTTGCTGACTAGTTTTTCTATGTCGGCCACTGACATCAGTAGGAACTGTAGGTCTTTTTCGTTTACATAGCTAGGCGAAGAAGGCTCTTCTTGCTCAGGACTAGTAGGCGCGCGGGTTTTCTTCTCTGATTCAGGAGTGTAGCTAGCTTTTCTCTTAAGGGAGGCAGATCTACGCTGGCTCTGAGTGTCCATAGCTTCGTCTGGGAGTGTTGCTTCCTCAGGCTTTGCTACTGGTAAGGGCGGCTGTTCCTGAGCTTGTTTTGTCTGGAGGCTCGATTGTCGATTCAGAGCGCGAGAATTGCGTCTACTGAATTGTGACGCAGGTCTCCATGCTTCCTCAAGCATGCTAGAGAGTTCCTCGTCATGTAACTCTTGAGTAGCTGAGGGCCCTGTCGGGCTGCCGCCAGAGGCGGCCATCACGGAGGGGGGTGGCAAGACTGAGACCTGCCGGGCTTAAGTCTTGAGTCGCCGAGTCTGTGCTTAGGTACTCCCGACCTTCAGTTAGCGAATGTGCGTGTATTACCCGCACTTGCTAATCTGTCGACTTGGAGTCGTTTCGCAACGTTTAAGTTTTTGACGCGCTTCCGCTCTCGAGTTATCGCGTACTGGCGCCGTTCGAGTTGCTGCACGCGGCGGTGTTTCGAAATTGTACGTGGCGGCGCTTCGAGTCTGTACGTAACGGCATTCGAATTGCCGCACTTGGTGCCGTTCGAATTGCCGTCTGTTACACTAAGTATTAGACAGTATGAAATTGGAAATTTCTCACCCGTGTAGTCGCTGCTGTCGTAGATGAGTAGTCTGAAACTTGGTGCTGACCTGAGGTGTCGGGAGTAGTGGTTGCGTTAGCCGCAGATGCGACAGGCTCCCACTATCACCCTTTAACACGGAGCACTCACAAAACACGTCCGTACGCTACGGCGGTCGCGTCGAGACTGTAATATATATATATATATATATATATATATATATATTGTGTTACAGGACTATGTGAAAGGCGATGTAAGGAAGCGTAAAGCTCGTAAAAGCAGATATTTTTCAAAGGGAACGTGGTCTCTGAGAAGTCTTGTTTCGGAGTGAGAGCAAAATTAGTACAATTTGTGACACTGGTGTTGTTGCCTGGCATAGGAGCATAACATGTGCCATTGCGAGACAACCAGTTCTCCTATATAGAAACGATTTTTTTAATAGCTTTTTAAATAGTCCTGTGACACACTGTTTTACAGGACGATCACCCTATATGTATGTAAATATATATATATATATATATCCTTTATCAGGGTAAACCTAAAAACTTACTGCAGTACATTTACAATCCAACCTATATAATTGTGAAAAGAATTCACGTTACGTCATTTTTAAAAAACGTCGCTATAAATAATTTATTTATAGTTATATTTATGTACACACTGTGTTGTTTGTTAAGCGTGGCGGCCACAATCTATGCCATCCCTCTATTTAATGAAAGAGATTCATTTTTTAACCATTTTTTTCCAAACACAACCAAATAAATCAAATTTTAACATGTTCGCGTTTGTCTACGAGGGACGACAATGGATCACCATAAGTTAACACTTCTAATATAAATCCGTTGTATCGACCCGAAGGTATGCCACGGATAACTGCAGTTTAAACTACTATTTTTCCAAAACGGCGAAGCTAAGACTACTTGTGCACGAAGTTCGTAGTCACTTTAGTATCACTACCACGTGCTTCGGAGGGTTGCTAGTCGCTACCATGGTTATTAATTTACGCATCCTGTAAGTCCCGCCATGAAACGTCAAGAGTTAGACCTATTCCAGAGCGCGGCGAAAGTGCGTGTCGTTCTTCACCAAGCAGATAGCACGTGAGCGCCCGGAACAGTGTATGGGACGTAAGTTACGACAATAAACGGATAGAAAGGCCCTGCCGAGTCGCAGAGGTCTAGTCTAATCTGTAGTCGGTCAGTTCCTCATTACTTAAAATGCATTACTTGTCAGTAATTACGATCGTGCGCTGTGGTCAGTGAGCAAACACCGACACTGCAGATCTCCGCCTGTTGATTGATTCACACCCGGTGCCGCCTCAAGAGAGCACGTTTACGTTATATGCTATACCTGTCTCTGCTAATGAGGAGCACTATTTCTGTTTTCCGCGTTCATGTAGGTGCCGGTCGAGAAGATGGTCCAGCAGTCGAGACGCCACAATCATTTGTATCGTGCGCCCGCTGTTGTCCGTTGCGGCCGTCCTGATTGGGTAAAGGCGTTCCGGTTTGAGCATACTCTCTGAGCATAGCCTTGCCCGTCTCCTTGGCAGTTTTCTTGGCTATGCCCCTCACTCCCAAATTGGCCACATTGTTGGCTGTAAGTGCGAGGTTGCCTACGCTGTGCAGTGCATCACCGACAACCTCTCCAGCGTTCCCACCGTACCTGTGAGTGAATATCATACGGCAAATGTCCTTGAATTTAACCATAGATAACACTACATACGTATATGCTGTGCGAAACACGTTTTCATGAAGAGTCACGCCTGGATGTCCATATATATATACATATATATATATATATATATATATATATATATATATATATATATGTATATATATATATATATATATATATATACAGAGTGTAACAAAACATTTTAAAGGGCGACATATGGAATTGTAGAGCTCGTTATAGCAAATGTTTTTTTCCAATGGAACGTGGTCTCTGAGAAGTCTTGTTCGGGGTGAGAGTGAAATTACTACAAATTGCAACACTGGTGTTTTTGCCCGACATAGGAGCATAAAATGAAGAATATATAACGCCGGTCAGAAGATGCGACATGGTCGATTAGAAGAGAATTTGCGAAAAAATGAAGTTCTTTATTAGCTTTCACGCCAAATACCTCAAAATCATTTACCTACGACCATTCACAGCGCTCAAAACTAGCACATTCATGACGATGATTGTGGTACCAAACGTATGGCAATGTGAGCTGTGTTTGCGAAGTAATTAGAATTTTTCAGCGTATGTTCAGATTATGTGCATGTAAAATACTCGCGCGACACGTCGGAAATCTTAATTACTCCACAACCACAGCTCGCATTACCATAATTTTGGTATTAAAATAATCGTCATGTGCGTTCGCCTGCATTAGTTTTAAACGCTGTGAGTGGTCGTAAGGTAATGGTTATATATTTTTCAGAAGAAGCAGCCTTTTCTCACGAACATGACGGTGTGCTTATTTTCTGTATAGAAGGACTTGTCTCGCAATTGCACATTTTGTGCTCCTATGTCGGGCAAAAACACCAGTGTCACAAATTATAGTAATTTCACTCTCACCCCGAAACAAGACTTCTCAGAGACGATGGTCCATTGGAAAAAACATTTGCTTTAACGAGCTCTACAATTCCATAGATCGCGCTTCAAAATGTTTTGTTACAGCCTGTATATATAAATATATATATACAAAAAAAAAGTCTGAAAAAATGATTAACCCTTGACAACTACGTCAGAAGGCCATTTTACAGTCGGGACGGCGAAATCGCTTATATATTACGGCCATAACCTGGAAGCAAGAGAGACACCGAGTAAACCAGACCGGGTTTAGTTATAAAAGTTAATTTGTAACCGAAGGCCATAACGCGACACCGCCATTGAAACTAAAAAGCATATTGAAAGTTGCTGAGTCTTGAGATCTTGCTTCGGGAACTCGATAACGGAATAACCTGAGCAAATAAGGAGAATGCACCACGTACGGATGGAGGGATTTGTCATAAGGATAACACATAGAGAAAATTTATATAGGCTCCCGGTCTTAACCGCACATTGATCTCTGCGCTTGAGCGCGTCCCACACGCACGAATCTCACGCTGCTGCCGTATGTATTACGGAGGCTGAATGTTAATATATATATATATATATATATATATATACATTACAAACTACCACAATGTAGATTTATTTCATTATAATTTAGAAGAATATATAAAATGCTTCACGGCGTTGCTGCTCGTCGACCTAGTTGCTCCTTCAGCGCGCCGTAGTCGCTCTATCGCTCATGCCCGTGAGGAAGTCCTGCCCGCCCCCTGGCACGAAGGTCCGAGTCCATCCAGTCTCTCATAGTTCCGAGCACTGAGGTCGCGTTACCTCTTTGGATCTCCAGGGACAGTAGCTGGGAGAAGAAGGCGTGCGCCCTCTTTAACTACCACAACATTCATGCATAGGTTCGGGTTGCTCTCCATGCAAGCAGGGACATCACAATTTCCTTTTCCGCTATGCATTTCGGTTCGTAGCGAACTTTAGATTGTGTATACGAATGTTTACAGTTGAACATTCGACAACATAATTCTTCATTTCGTATGACCTTTTGTAAGCATTTTTGGTCCAGTTGTTTAAAAACATCAACGATGTACTCTTACGTGTTCGCCCTTTCGTGGAACACCGCAACAAAATGAAACTTTATCAGCGAATTTCTTTAAAACATTCTGCAATAATTTTCTATCCTTCTCGTTTCTTGGAAACCATGCAGGGGATGCAAACATCAGTATTGGTTTTACATCGATATTAAATAGTTGCATGTACAATTCAGCATCTCTTAGAACAAAGGATATGATAATCCAATTACACCTTCTCGTCGCTTTCAGTGCCACCTTTCTGTTTAGTTCTAAGAATTTAAAATCAGGGTTCATAACAATTCCCAGATCTTTCGTAGCCTTCACATTTTCGAGGGGGCAATTCTTAATTGTATATACAAATCTTGTATTTTTCGGCCAAAATGCATTGTTTTGCATTTCAGGATTGAACGTTTCTGATATAAACGTTGTGTCCAGTTATATATAGAAATATACTTTTTTAATATGCGAATGCCTCAAAAGTATTTTTTTTAATACTACATTATGTATGTGCGACACATATCACGGAAGATTAGCTAAGCCAATGTGCCTAGCGGGTGTGTAATCTTACTATGACGTGTGCGCCTCTTTTAGGCTAGACCGAGACCACTTCAAAAGTGTGCCCCGAACGGAAACCGCGTTTCCATGTTGTATGTCAAGATTCAGACGTTGTTCAAAAAAGGACTACGATTTGCTATCACCAGTTGACCAATTTAACACAGTGCCGACTTTGCGGATCAGCTGCCTGGTCCGAACACCAGAAGCACCCAAGGTTTCAAACGCGAGAAAGCAGAATTCGTGGGGATACTGGAGTGATAAGTATTTTCTTAGCTTGCTGGTCTCCGCAAGGTGGGCTGCATAATAATGGATGCACCGCCACCGACTATAGAAAATGCTAGGGAGTCGGTAATGGATGCATCCCAAACCAGCATTTTGCCTCGCTCGAGTGGTATAGATGTCATCCCGTCTGGACGCCTACTGTCCTTCGCACAGAGGCCCGGGGGTTCAAGGGTGCACGGACGACCGCATGACCTAAGGGCTCTGCTAAAGGTCTCATAAATTGCGGCATGTCTAAGGCGTCGGCCTGCGCTGATGATACACGATCGGCCGTGATGTCCCAACTTGTCGACAAGGTGACCGCATTGACACCGATGAGGGCTAACTAGGTCTGTCTCTAGTTGCAGACCTACTGCTATGCAAATTGTCTGGTCATCAAAAAGGGTACCTATGGGTGCACTGGGAAGCGCGTATAACCAAGCGCCTGAATCATTGGCGGACACGGCGTTTAGGCGAGCTATATATATACTTACTTGTGGTGAACGAGAGTGACCGTGTTTTCGGTGATGCTTCCAGCTAAAAGTCGGGCAGCCGTTTCGAGACCCATGAAGACGGTGCCGAAACCTGCGATTCCACCGCCGGCAATGAGCAGAGCATTGTTGAGGGTAGAATTCGCCGCCACCCCGTCGACAGCACTTGTAGGCGCCAGACTTTTAGCAATATTCCTGCCCAGAGCACACGCCATGTCACCCACTGCTGAGACGACGAACCTTGTTCACAAAATACCGCACAAGGTTACCGAATGCGAGGATATATAAGCTGACAAACACGCAGATATCTATAACGTCACTGTATATATATATATATATATATATATATATATATATATATATATATATATATATATATATATATATATATATATAGACATACGAAATTATTCACGCTGTAGCATTTCTTCAGGAGAGCCTGTGCCTAACAGGTGAAATATCTGCTATGCAAACGGCAGCTTATTAAAAAGCTTTAGGGTTTAAAAAATGTTGAGGTCTCAAAGTATGTGCTCTAATATTAAATAACATTTGTAAGAAGATTGTTTTAATTCTAAACTATCATCTGTCCTCTAAGCGCCTGTAATCACCGTGAGGCGTTTCTTCAATGCACCGAGGGCTGGACATGTTGAGATATCTAGGGTTTTCCCAACAACCCTTGTGGCACTATGAGCATCGCTTAAAGAAAATTTGAGCAACAACAGGGATCTAACTGCTGATATCCCCAAGACTAGCGTAATAGCCTCTCAAACCGTGCCGCCAAGAAGGCAAATTTGAATAGTATTTGCAAAAAAACGCATATATACATATATTTGTTTTCTTTTGTAGGTGTTCCATTTTTTGAATGTCTTTAAATAGGTAGGAAATTTCGAGGGGACCAAACGTTTAAAAATACCTTGCTCACCAAATTGTCCATGTATTTATATACTTAGAAATTGACGATAGCCCGATAGTAGTTGGACACATCTTCGCATCAAGAAATAAATGTTTATTTTTGATGTTGTAAATAGGAATTCTAGTAATGGTCCTTCGATTTATACAAAAGGCGTTGCTCTCACCAATATTGCAAAAACTCTTCCAGTGGATAGTTTTATGCCAGAAACGAGCATTCATTTTCCAATAAAAAATTTAAAAAGGTGTGTATATACATACGGAGCAAGTGTACGAATCTGGTCAGCATCAGCCCACTGAAAGACATCCAGATCAGTTGGAACTGGCTACCGTTCGAATGTTATGTTCATTAGATTAACAGCAGCATAAATAAGACGAGATATAAATTGCTAAACTTTGAGTTGCTTCACGTGATGCAGCAGGCTCAAAGAGTCACTCGTTAAAGAAACTACTACTACTACTACTACAGACTAAGGACACAATCGCAGGTAACGTTAAGTAAAGGTAATGCCAGCGTGTAGACATGGCACTGACAAGCATTCATGTTCCACTCTTACCCCGTGGCCTTGCACGTAACAGAAGTGGTTGCCCGAGCAATCTTCAGCCCGGTCTGAACGCGGGGATCAACTACAAAGGCCCGCTGTTCAGGCGTCATCCGTTCACGCAGCTTTTCCGCCCCGTAGTTGAGAGCTACAGACGTCGCTTGTGCTCCACGAACCAGGCCTCGGCTGACCAGCTCCGAAGCTGTGGCAACGACACAAATCATTCCCTAGCGTTACTTACAAAAAACTACAGGTCTCATCATAGGCGAAACGACAATCCTAGCATCGTCAAGCATATACAGACTGCGGAGATAAGCCAGTCAGCAACAAAATGTATACAACGTAGCAATTTTTTGAGTAAATTCCGCTGACAACCCCTACTAAATTTGAAAAGTAACGATAATGTTTCAAGTTTATTCACCATAAATTGGTAGTGTAAAGTAACGATAATAAAAGCCACGTTTCACTAACAAAAGACTGACGCTACAAAAGGAGTTCGTTCGTCCGTGAACTAACTGCAGTCGAAATGCACAGTCTGCATTTCGACAGGTGCGTCACTTTGAGTCACGACCTGTCGAAACAATACTGCCACAACAAGTTGATCTTAAAAGAAAAAAAAAGTCACACATATGAGAAAAAATGCATACTCAGTGAGGGCGTACTTTGATGTTCAAAGAAAAGCGAAGCAATAAATATATTAGGTGAACTGGAAGGCTATGATGATGTATAGAGAGTACGCACTGGCCATGATAGTGTCGGAAACCTTCTGGCCGTAAGAGATGTCCTCAGCCCGAATTTGAGGTTGCTCTTCAAAGCAGGCATACTCTCGCAGCGTATAATCTAGGATGTCACGCATTTCCAACGTTACGTCGGCGGACAGCACAAGAGCCACTGTTGAAGATGATTCGCCATTCAGATCCACATCCGGAAACATGTACCTGTTCAGGAAGGTATAAGTACACAGTATATATATATTTAAAATTGCATCTGCGGAGGCGAGCACTACCGAGTGTGCAAACGTATTGTAAATGATTAATAAATCATCACAATATTTTCTATATATATATATATATATATATTTAAAACATTGAACCATTAAAGCTAATATATTGTTTCACGCAAGGTTTCCTGTCATTTCGCTGCACTCTAGAGGACGCTGTACCGTACTTGAGCGTAGTTAAACGTGTATTTTTATAGCTGACTCGAATGGCATTTAGTTGACGTCCAAGTTGTTAGTAGATATTATTTAATAATTAATATATACAGCTAATAACACTGTTGCATTGTATCGTCCGGAGTGTTCGTAGAGCAACGTAAATATTGTTGGACGCTGTAACAGAAGAAATGTTTTCTCTTGGAACGTACAGGACAGTAAAAACTATACATACGTGTACCCGTGACGGCATTGCTTACAGACACGCGGGCGTACATTTTCTTCTGATAACGTGTTGAAAGCATAAATCACCATTAAAATAAATCACTAGAGATTTATCAAAAAGAGGAAAACATGCTGTGCAAACTTACGCTCCATAGCCGGTTTTGAGTACCGGAGATCGTCCTGGAACGAGTGGGTAAGTGAACTCGCCGGCCTGAAGCCAGCTCACTGTTTGCTGCGACACAGGTCGATAGGCTGGGCTGAGCGTAAAAATGAAGAGCTCACCAGGATCGCTGGTTACAGTAACCTCGCCCGATCTCCCAATGTGAAAGACTTGTACTCCGCCAGGGATGTGCACCAGTTGACGAGCGGACATCTGCATCATTGCGTTTGCTGATCTGCTCTGCCCCTGTGTTTCCGCCGTGTTCGAAAACACTTCCTTAACGATTCGGTAATTCACATACTCATTAGCTGGTTGTGAGTATTGATGGTGATAAAATGGTCGCAGGGAAGAAAGCTTTTCTCTGACTAACGGTAGCTTCAGTAATCACTAATAGCTTATTTTAATTTATTATTCTGTTAATTAACTTATTTTAATAGCAAACATGAATCATAATATTTGGCAAAATGTCCATATGACCCGCCTATTGCCCCTAGAACCGCCTTCGTCTTGTCCTCAAAACTGCAGCCCAAATAGATTGACGGGGTGGTGAAAACCAGTATCGAAGGAAGATAACCCTGTGTCAAATGGTCACTAGTTTCACATCGCTTCTAAGGGGGCACTTTATGGTCACGATATAGATGACATGCATGCAAATTATGGATTAAAAAAGGTTATGGGTTGTTCTGTTTCACGTCCATGATATATCGCTTGAGCAAGGGGAATGTGCACTTGACTAACGTAAGCGATACTCGCCGTAAATAATTATATAAGACTAGAAATTTACTTAGCTAGGAGACACGTTATATCGTAAAGGTTCCACTGAAGAACTGTATAAACAATGTCTGGTTAAGAAAGCTTAGCCTTGTAAAGCTCTGTGAACATATTTATATATGCCCGGGTCGAAACGTTGGTTTTTTGTACACCCTGACAACCACATATTAGACGTCCGTAATGGACTACGTTGCCTGTGGCACGACATCGTCTATTGCATCTATCTTCATCGCGCTCTCGTTATTATATAATATTTATATAGGCTTTCTCCAGCAGAGGTATGTAGTACCAGCAGGTCAATGGCAACCACATCCTCCAGCAAATACAACCAGCAAAGCCGGGCCTCGAAATGGCAATCGTTTTGTGCCAATCATATGGTTGTTATGGCAGCGCCCGTTTCAAACGGTGAGTTAGCCGCCTACGCCACCGACGCTACAAACAAACGCCCTTACTTTGCCTACTGGTACACGTAAGTGTGACCAAGTACGGTACTAACGCAGCCTATAGATAGATATATATATATATATATATAGAGAGAGAGAGAGATAGAAAGAGTGACTAAAAGTATATGGCACAACCATAGCTGTTGAAGCGCTGACGGGTTGACGATCCGTTTCGGTGTCGCCTCGAACACAATCGCTGGCGGCAAGCGGTGCCGTCGCCTCGACATAACTCGGCGGAGCGTCCGTCGGCGCTGTCGGCGTGGCACCGTATTCGTATGCAGGAGCCTCACGAAGACCATTGAGTCTCCTGTCGTCCACCATTGAGTCGCCGTCACGCGTCGTAGTCCTACCACCAACGACCATTGCTGCTGCTGCTGCTGGTGTTGCTGTACGAGCCGACGAAGAAGTGGCACTGCTGCTGCTGCTGGTTATGTTGGGGCCGCACCTCAGGGACGAAAGTCCGGTCGTATCGTGGCTGCCGCTCGGCACGTGGTCGGAATTGGCAGATCCCGTCGTAGAGTAGGGCGGTGCGAACTTTGGCGGGTTTTTCTCGCTCGACAGCGCATATATCCTATTCTGAACCTGTCATCACATATAAACATATTAGCGTATATATATATATATATATATATAGAGAGAGACTATGATCGCCAAGGAGTGCGGACGTGTGCATGTCGAGCTCCCTGTCTCGAGAAAACACGCCTATTCGTGTGTGTGCAGGATGGTGAACCTAGGAAGTGACATACCAGGGTAATGCTTGTAACTCAGTGATCAGTTTGGTGTACTGTGTGTGACTATGCGACAGAGGCACGAGCAGCTATGAGGCTGTTAGGATCCACACGACATGGTGAAGCAAAACGAAACCACCGGCGTAACGGTCCATAGCCTCCAAGCGGCACGCCGAAGACATTTAAATTCGAACTCCAACGGCTGCTTAACTAAATTTTGATGTTAGAACAGCTAATCTACGAAGTGGCGCCAACAGTGATTTCAATAACTCATCGCGTGACAGCCACAGTACAACCAGACACCGCTTTGCTATTATTTGAGAAGCAGCAATAATAATAGTAGTAATAATAATAACAATAATAATAATAATAATAATAGTAATAGTAATAATAATTTTAATAATAAGTGAGAACGGTGACAGAATACACACGAGTAACTTTGCCGGATCCTTCAGAAGGATCTGGCCCAAGCTTCACACCTATGCAAAACCTTGCGACTACACCAAACCCCTTGGGGCCCAACAAAGTAACATGTCACCAATGCGGCCAGACCTTTGCTAGGCGAGGCCTCCGTAGACATGTCACAGTCAAACATGGGGGCGGGGGCACTATACCACTTCATGACGAAGCCGCGAATGAGGAGTGCATCCAGGCCTTCTTCAAACATGGGAAGCTGGTTCGCATTTTGCCCAAGGTGGTTAGGAAGTCGGTGGCTGACGCACTGTCAGAGGTGTGCTTAAAAGTTGCCTTGGACAACGACGACGCCGCCTGGCTTGGACTTTTCTCCTTTGCCCCAGTTGTGCTAAGGTTACCGGTAGGCTGCAGAGATAAACGCTCTTTGGCAGTGGTCATTAGGAAGAATTTGGTGGAGTTCCGGCGCGGTGTTCGACTTACAGATTTGACTCTCCTGCTGACCGCGGGCGAGTCCGGTGGTAATGGTGAACGAAAACATTCACTCACGCGAGCCGTGTCGGCCAAGATGTCAGACGGTGACGTGTCAGGGGCAGCCCGCCTTCTTCTGTCTGACGACGTTATGGTCGATGAACCAGCTGCCGCAGCGTCGCTACGGGATAAAACCCCCCCGCGCAACTGAACTTGTGTTGGCCGTCTCCTCCGCCCTCACAACTTTTACCTTCTTCTACTTCAATCAAGGATGTTCGCTATGCGGTGGGATCATTTTCAAATAGCTCTGGCGCCGGTCTGGATTTTATCAGACCTCGACTTCTACAGAACCTTCTTTCACCGACTCTCGGCTGCTCATCCGACGGACTTAGCAAGGCCCTCGCAAAAGTAATCGATCTACTGCGATGGGGAGCTCCGCATCCAGGGTGGTGTCCCCTAATCTTCGGAGCGAGGCTGTTTGCACTAAAGAAGATGGACGGCTCGTTTAGACCTATTGCTTGTGCATCGGTACTACGCAGGATCGCGGCAAAATTGGCAGTGAGGGACTCTAAGGATGTTATTAGCCTAGCGGTTGGGCCTCACCAGTTGGGTTTCTCCACCAAGGGGGGTGCTGAAAGAATGATACACGCTACAAGGGCTTTTATTGATTCTCGACTCGATCCATCTGTGCTAGTCAAGCTTGACTTTAAAAACGCGTTTAACACCGTCAGGAGGGATCACTTGTTAAAGGTGGTCGGAGATGAGGCCCCTTCCATTTATCATCAGGTGAAATTGGCTTACGGTAATTCATCGCACTTGGTCTTGCCCTCGGCACTGCTCACTTCGGCTGTAGGGATTCAACAGGGAGATCCCCTTGCTCCCCCTCTGTTTTGTCTTGCCGTTAAAGACTTGGTTAACACACTTGAAAGTCCACTCAACCTGTGGTATTTGGACGACGGGGTCGTTGGAGGGAACATAAGTACGGTCTGTGAAGACCTAAAGAAGATACTTAGTTTTGCCGCATGCAGCGGTCTGGAGCTGAACCCAATCAAGTGTGAGGTTCACATAATCGGCTCAGATACAGCTGATATCTCCGAAATACAGAATCTACTTCCAGGCTGCCGCGTAACAGACGATAACCTGGATCTACTTGGCGTACCCCTGCTTTCTCGCCAACTTGAACCGACTATCGAACGCGGGAGAGAAAAACTCGAGATTGGTCTGAACCGTCTTCCCCAGCTGGGTGCTCACCGGGGGCTGTACCTTCTGCGTTCATGCTTCTCCGCGTCGAGGCTGAACTACCTGTTCAGGGGAGTCAATACTTCAGCCTTCCCGGATCTTTTGGAGGAAATTAACTCGAAGATGGGTTTTGCGCTGGAATCTATACTCAACTTGAAGTTGCAAGACGATTCCCTAGTTCAGGCCTTCTTACCCGTAGCCAAGGGTGGACTAGGCTTGCCTGAAGCAAAATCGCTTTCAGTCGCAGCACACATCGCCTCGCTGCATTCGGCGACTAGTGGCGTTGAGTCTACACAGAGTCTACGAACTTACAGGCCACGCTTGAACAGACCCAGGACGACGCCATTGCATTCTGCGGGTCTCAACCAGAGACTCCTTCTCTTCAGTGCGCGTGGTGGTCAGAGCTGGCAAATGACGGTCGTTTGAGCGGCCTACGGGAACGAACAACCACGGCCGCTAGCAAAGCGAGGCTACATGCAGTCTCCTCGCCCGGTGCAGGTGCATGGCTGCACGCTCTCCCGAGCCCTCAGCTGGGTACCCTCCTAGACGATGAGTCTACACGAATACTTGTCGGGTTGAGGTTAGGAGCAGAGCTAGTCTCTCCACACCACTGCAAATGCGGTGACGAGGTCGACTCCCTAGGCCACCATGGGCTTTCCTGTCCGCAGAGTTCAGGCAGAATTGCACGCCACTCGGCCTTGAACGAAACGTTTAGCAGAGCGCTGCGATCGGCAGGGTACCCATGCATCCTGGAGCCCCCTGGTTTAGTTCGAGACGATGGAAAGAGACCTGATGGCATGACCCTGACTCCCTTTGAGCAGGGCCAAATGCTGGTGTGGGATGCAACCGTAACCGACTCTTTAGCCCCTTCAATGGTCGGTGCGGGCGCAGTTCGCCCTGGACACGCGGTAGCCCTAGCGGAAGCAGCCAAGTGCAGAAAGTATTCAGGTGTCTCTTACCCACACTTGTTCTCACCCCTTGCGTTTGAGACCTTGGGGGGGGGGGGGGGGGGCTGGGCTGCTCACGAAGAAACTGCTTAATGATGTCGGAAAAAGATTGGTACTCGCTACAGGAGACAAGAGAGCGGGCGAATACTTACTGCAACGTCTGTCATTAGATGTTCAAAGAGGGAATGCCGCCTCGATTAGAGGTACCCTGGCTAGGTGGACCAGCCCTAGCCTGGACCTAATGCTTTGAGTTATGCCCCAAGCGGACTGTGCACATGTTCTTACATCAAAATTGTATATATATATATATATATATATATATATATATATACTAATATAAGAGAGAGATTAGTGATAAAAATATCCGAACATTTTATATAATGCATTCAACTTCATAGAAATGTCATGCTCGGTATCCTCGACCGTGTTTTAGTATATACTCACAGCACAACTATTTAGCAAGGACTAGCAGAGCACAGCAGAGATACTCGGAAGCGTCTCTCGTTCGATACCGAATAAATGTGCCAATCAGAGGTGTGGCGACGGCACTGCTGGTAAAGCTGCTTGTAGATGACATCGAAACGAACCTAGCCCGAAGTATGCCAGTTACATGGGTAAATAACCTGAACGAAAGTCATTGCGTTGCACGTGACTACTAAATTTAAGCACCAATGTTGGAGCAAGCTTTCAATTGTTGATCAGCCCCGCAGCTGCTATACAAAAAATGAACCACGAATCAAAACTAAATTAAACGCCGCGGAAAAAAAGAACTCACTATCACAAAATGCTATTAGGCGTCCAAATATTTGGACGATTCCTCCACACAACAATGGAGTAGTAGTAGAGGTCAGCCAATAACGCACCAACATTGCCCAAGCAACAAACGACGAAAACAGGCCTGGCATCGTTCGGCAACACGGTAACGCACGTGCGACAGGCTTCACATCGCATAGTCTAAAGTATGCAGGGTAAGACATGCGTCAACAGTGTGTGTTTGAACGTGCACGTAGCATGTGGCCCGAGCGAAGAAGAATGAATCACGCCACTGGCATGTGCGCGCTTGAGCACGGAGACGTGCGCTCATCGTGTCAAAGCCGCACTACTCAGGTACATCTGCGGACGACGTCAAAACACATCTCCACCTGGCTGGCTGGCTTTACCAAACGATTTCGCGGTGAATGTAAGTATGCTTCTACGCTTACACGGAGGCGACCAAAGCTCAGTCGAGAGGCCGGCCTAACTGAGAAGTAGCTATATATACTAGTATACGCAGACGAATGGGCAAAACATTTAGATTTGCGTGGATCGCAAAAACAGATTGCAACAATTACGGGACGGACACTTCAATTGCAATCTGCTGTCTGATAAATGACAAGCAGTCGGTATACAACGATCGTATGCATGGCCATCGAAACTTGGATCGGGAGTCTTGAGTTCACCATCGAAAATGAATTAAGAAGACGCGAAATATTTTTATTGGACCGGCACATGCGGCACATTTTACCATGTGCCGGTTTCGCGCATTAACAACATTAAAATGTTTTTTTCAACAAGAAATACAATTTTAAGAAATACAACTATTGGTCATTAGCAATGCTCGATGAGCGTGTGAATGTAAATTCTGCGGAAAGTAACGTTAACCGACTCCGCATTCTGAAATGTAAGAAACTGGATACAACGTTAACCAGCGAATGCGTGCAAGATGTGCTTAGCCTGCTAAACAGAGCCTTGTAACTATATGTATACGCTACCTGAAGCTGTCGTAGAAACATACTAAAACACGGTCGAGCATACTTAACACTATGTTTGTATGATGTTAAATGCATTTTACAAAACGTTCGAATATTCTCATCAATTATATCGCTCTATATATATATATATATATATATATATATATTGCTTTTTTCCTTTTATAAATAGATGTATATACAAAGACAAAATAAAAATTCATAGGCAACTTACATCATCCCGTCGAGAGTTCAACTTTGTTCGTATCGAGTGTGCAGCATGATGCTCGCATTGAATTTTCAAGCCATCATTAATGTACTTATGCGCCTTGTAGTACATCTCTAGCGCTTCGCCCTGGCAAATTTCAGACGAAACATAAAAATATAAACGTTATATATATACGAGGACGGATCGAAATGTTCTTTTTTATATATATATACATATATCATATTTGTTAATCTTGGAGGAACCACTGGGAGGATTGGACGTTGGTCTCGATGTCGTAATCATGTACCCACGACTCCTCTCCTGTAATCACTCTCTGAAGGAATCCACGATCTTCTGGTAAGCCGAAAGGTAATATCAATTCAGACATTTCCCGACGGGCGTCCAGCTGCTGAAAATTCATTTGTTTAAGGAACTTCACTGCCAGTCTTTTGACGCGTCAAATATCGGTCAAAACTGTTACAACTGATAGATAAGATCCTCCAACTATCTCTCTGATACTAATTCGGCGATTGTTGAGTAAGAGATCACGAACTTTTTCAACGGTTTTTTTCTGTTATTGACTTTCGAATGCCTTCCTGAAAGGGAGGTTATCTTCGGTCTTTTCACGTCCATCGCGAAATCGACACTGCCACGTAGACACCGTATTTTGGAACACTTTTTGATCACCATAAGGAGCTCGTGACATTTCCATCTCCTTAGAACGCATGATTTGGTTTTTAACATTGAATTTAATGCAGATTCATTGCTTATTGATTATCGGCTCCTTAGAAATCAAAGAATAAAGATAGCCAGCAAAATTTGGCCTGTGCACAGCTTATAAAGGGCTTTTTTTAAGCAGACGAAATCGGATGACATAAATGAGTTCCGTCTGATGACAAAATTCAAAGTACTAGAACATTCCGATCCTCCTCGTGTATAAATTGCATCATATCTTGTACGAAATCCAACGCTTATATGCACAACCAACGTTCACACCAACGTGCTAAGACGCTCGCAAGTTATAACCTTATATATATATATATATATATATATAGAAAATATTGTGATGATTTATTAATCATTTACAATGTTTGCACTAAAGAAGAAGGATGGATCATTACGCCCAATCGCCTGTTCTTCAGTCGTTCGCCGATTGGCAGCCAAAATCGGCTGTCAAGATAATAAGCATGCTGTTTTAGCAGCTCTTGGCGACCACCAGCTTGGATTCGCCACCCCTGGCGGTACAGAGGTAGCAGTACACTGTACCCGGGCATTCCTGCAATCGCGTAAAGGGCCGACGGTGATGGTCAAACTGGATTTTCAAAACGCTTTTAATAGCGTTCGAAGAGACCACCTACTCCGATCCGTCAAGTCGTGGGCACCCTTACTGTTTCACCAAACGAATTTGGCGTACGGTCAATCATCACATCTGGTCATGCCACACAACACTATGCTATCGCAAACAGGTCTTCAGCAGGGCGATCCCCTGGGTCCTCTACTTTTCTGTTTGTGTATCAAGGAAATGGTGGATGCACTGAGATCCCCCCTTAACGTATGGTACCTGGATGACGGCGTTCTGGGCGGAGACCTTCCGACAGTACTGGACGACATTCGAAAGGTTATTGACTTTGGTGTGATTAGTGGCCTTACCCTAAACCCGGGCAAATGTGAAGTATATGTTACAACCCATAACGAAATTGAACCATTAGATTTAACGGGCCTCCTTGGCCTACTCCCTGGTTGTCGCATTGTTAACAAGGCTGACCTGGAGCTGCTAGGTGTGCCCTTGTTGCCGGATGGAATTGCAAAAGCACTAGCCGGCCGGAAGGACAAACTGGACTTTGCCACAGACAGACTACCCCAATTAGGGGCCCACTGTGGACTGTTTCTCCTTAGATCTTGCTTTTCAGCCACGAGGCTAACACACCTGGTTAGAGGGTGCAATTTATCCTCATCGCCTGAACTTTTACAGCCCTTTAACGATCTTAGCTTAGCTACTTTGGAGAAGATATTAAATATTCAGCTTACCGCTGTTGCAAGGGATCAGGTAATGCTTCCGGTCTCTCTAGGCAGCTTAGGTATGCCGGACGCGGTCATGACGGCAGGACCCGCGATCGTGTCATCCTTGACTCAGGCTACGGAGAGGGTTAGGGCATTATTGGATAACGATGGGTGGGAAACCTATAATGTAGAACTACAAGAGTTGACCGACGGATTGTCGTCCTTATTTGACTCCCCTCCCGTCGAAAGAACTAAACAGAGCAGCTGGATAACCCCTTTGCAAGAAAAGCGATTAGCAACCCTGATCGATACAGCCCCCACCTTGGCTGATAAAGCCAGGCTTCGAGCCGCAAGTAGTCAAGGGGCTGGAGCTTGGTTACATGCCCTACCTTGACCGCGAATAGGGACTCTTTTGGATGACGAGACGACGCGCATTAGCACAGGACTGCGGCTTGGTGCTGACTTAGACGTTCCTCACCGATGTCGTTGTGGTTATTTAGTAGACGCGTTGGCCCATCATGGCTTGTCATGCGCCTTAAGCGCAGGCCGAAGAGCACGCCACTCGGCTTTAAATGACACTTTCAGTCGAGCACTGAGGTCTGCCGGCTTCCCGTGCATACTAGAACCCCCGGGTCTATCCAGAGACGATGGGAAAAGGCCTGACGGCCTTACCCTAACCCCCTTCGAGCGTGGCCGCATGCTTGTTTGGGACGCAACTGTAACCGACTCATTAGCCCCTTCGATGGTCGGTGCAGGAGCGGACCAGGCAGGCCATGCGTCCAGGTTAGCAGAAGCTAACAAATGTAGAAAATACTCTGACATTGGTTATCCGCACCAATTTTATCCGTTGGCGTTTGAAACAATGGGAGGACCAGGCCCGCTTACAGTGAATTTGATTCAGCGCGTAGGCAGATGCCTTAACCTTTCCACGGGAGACTCGAGGGCATCGGAATTTTTGCGTCAGAGGCTGTCACTCGACATTCAACGAGGAAACGCAGCATCTGTTCGGGGCACATTGTTGAACTGGGCTAATCCTGGGTTAGAGAACCCGTGAGTACACGTTCATGCGGAGACAATTGTAACACTCCAAAGTGCTAACATAAAAAAGCTATATAAATCATTTACAATACGTTTGCACACTCGGCAGTGCTCGCCTTAATACAAATGTTGGTAAAAAAGTGTCACGTGAAGTAAAGAATCAGCTGTCCGTGTCCTTGCTAAGCCCCCGCTCTTATGGACCCGGTGCGAGCGGTATATCCTCAAGGTTCCTTGCAACGTTAAGACGGTAAGATCCATAAGATATATATATATATATATATATATACATATATCAGGCGAGCACTGCCGAGTGTGCAAACGTATTGTAAATGATTACTTAATCATCACAATATATATATATATATATATATATATATATATATTATATATATAACTTATATATATATATATATATATATATATATATATATATATATATATATATATATATATATATATATATATATATATATATATATATCCGATATGTTAATTTATTCAATGTAATGAATCATTCAGGGTGGGAACATGACATTTGGGTCTCTGCGCACGTGTGCACTATTACGGGGGTCCAGTGTAGGAACCAGCCATTTCTGGAGGGTTCCTTAAACCGCGGCCGCATTGCCCCGTTGCGCATCCAGCGACAGACGCTGTCTGAGGAAATCACTTGCTCGCTTATCTCCGCTGGCTAGAATTAGCCGCTGCCTGACCTTCTGTAGCAACCTGCGAGTAGACGGACCCGGCCCGGCAAGGGTCTCGAAGGCAAGTGGGGGAAACTCGTGCGGGTAACTGATGTTCTGGTACATTCTAACCTTGCCACCAGCCTGAACCGCGCCAGCACTGACCATTGAAGGGGCTAATGAGTCAGTAAGTGTCGCGTCCCAAACCAGCATGCATCCGCGCTCGAACGGAGTTAAGGTCAGACCGTCAAGTCTCTTCCCGCCCTCTCTGTCTAGTCCGGCGGGCTCCAGGACGCACGGTAGACCACTGGATCGTAGAGCTCTGCTAAAGGTTTCGTTCAAGGCTTGGTGTCTTGCTCGCCTACCTGCGCTGACAATACAGGACAGCCCGTCGCGTCCATCTGGCTGGACGACGTCTCCGCAAGGACCCGCGATCGTGTCATCCTTGACTCAGGCTACGGAGAGGGTTAGGGCATTATTGGATAACGATGGGTGGGAAACCTATAATGTAGAACTACAAGAGTTGACCGACGGATTGTCGTCCTTATTTGACTCCCCTCCCGTCGAAAGAACTAAACAGAGCAGCTGGATAACCCCTTTGCAAGAAAAGCGATTAGCAACCCTGATCGATACAGCCCCCACCTTGGCTGATAAAGCCAGGCTTCGAGCCGCAAGTAGTCAAGGGGCTGGAGCTTGGTTACATGCCCTACCTTGTCCGCGAATAGGGACTCTTTTGGATGACGAGACGACGCGCATTAGCACAGGACTGCGGCTTGGTGCTGACTTAGTCGTTCCTCACCGATGTCGTTGTGGTTATTTAGTAGACGCGTTGGCCCATCATGGCTTGTCATGCGCCTTAAGCGCAGGCCGAAGAGCACGCCACTCGGCTTTAAATGACACTTTCAGTCGAGCACTGAGGTCTGCCGGCTTCCCGTGCATACTAGAACCCCCGGGTCTATCCAGAGACGATGGGAAAAGGCCTGACGGCCTTACCCTAACCCCCTTCGAGCGTGGCCGCATGCTTGTTTGGGACGCAACTGTAACCGACTCATTAGCCCCTTCGATGGTCGGTGCAGGAGCGGACCAGGCAGGCCATGCGTCCAGGTTAGCAGAAGCTAACAAATGTAGAAAATACTCTGACATTGGTTATCCGCACCAATTTTATCCGTTGGCGTTTGAAACAATGGGAGGACCAGGCCCGCTTACAGTGAATTTGATTCAGCGCGTAGGCAGATGCCTTAACCTTTCCACGGGAGACTCGAGGGCATCGGAATTTTTGCGTCAGAGGCTGTCACTCGACATTCAACAGAGGAAACGCAGCATCTGTTCGGGGCACATTGTTGAACTGGGCTAATCCTGGGTTAGAGAACCCGTGAGTACACGTTCATGCGGAGACAATTGTAACACTCCAAAGTGCTAACATAAAAAAGTTATATAAATCATTTGCAATACGTTTGCACACTCGGCAGTGCTCGCCTTAATACAAATGTTGGTAAAAAAGTGTCACGTGAAGTAAAGAATCAGCTGTCCGTGTCCTTGCTAAGCCCCCGCTCTTATGGACCCGGTGCGAGCGGTATATCCTCAAGGTTCCTTGCAACGTTAAGACGGTAAGATCCATAAGATATATATATATATATATATATATATATATATATATACATACATATATATCAGGCGAGCACTGCCGAGTGTGCAAACGTATTGTAAATGATTACTTAATCATCACAATATATATAGATATATATATATATATATATATATATATATCCGATATGTTAATTTATTCAATGTAATGAATCATTCAGGGTGGGAACATGACATTTGGGTCTCTGCGCACGTGTGCACTATTACGGGGGTCCAGTGTAGGAACCAGCCATTTCTGGAGGGTTCCTTAAACCGCGGCCGCATTGCCCCGTTGCGCATCCAGCGACAGACGCTGTCTGAGGAAATCACTTGCTCGCTTATCTCCGCTGGCTAGAATTAGCCGCTGCCTGACCTTCTGTAGCAACCTGCGAGTAGACGGACCCGGCCCGGCAAGGGTCTCGAAGGCAAGTGGGGGAAACTCGTGCGGGTAACTGATGTTCTGGTACATTCTAACCTTGCCACCAGCCTGAACCGCGCCAGCACTGACCATTGAAGGGGCTAATGAGTCAGTAAGTGTCGCGTCCCAAACCAGCATGCATCCGCGCTCGAACGGAGTTAAGGTCAGACCGTCAAGTCTCTTCCCGCCCTCTCTGTCTAGTCCGGCGGGCTCCAGGACGCACGGTAGACCACTGGATCGTAGAGCTCTGCTAAAGGTTTCGTTCAAGGCTTGGTGTCTTGCTCGCCTACCTGCGCTGACAATACAGGACAGCCCGTCGCGTCCATCTGGCTGGACGACGTCTCCGCAAACGCAGGCATGAGTGTACACAAGGTCTGTTCCTAAGCGAAGTCCGACCGCGATCCTTACCGACTCGTCAGGTCCCGATCTGGGCACAGGGTATGGCGTGGAGCCATGCGCCCCCCCCCCCCCCCCCCCTGGAGGAGACGGAGCGCAGCCTGGCCTTATCGGCGTCCGTGGCGCATTCCGCAATGAAATTTTCGACTCTTTGCTCATAAAGAATTGCTGTCCATTCTCTCTGATGTCCAGCCTCGGCGGGCTCGTGGCCGCACAGGGCAACTGCTCGGCGGTGGCTTGTCTCCAATCGAGCTTCTAAGTCCGTGAGAGCAACAGAATCCAGGAGAGTTCTTGCCTGTTGCATAGACCTATGGAAGCTGCCAGAGCTGTCTCCGATAGTCGCATCAGGTAATCCTGGGCCACCCCAAAGAACAAGGAGTAGAGCTTGTTGGCGCGCACGAGCGGATAGGCTGAGGTTTAGCAACGCCTCTAATGTAGACATCACGCGGTCGTTGAGTCGTTCAAGGATTCCTGAAGCTCGCGAATAGTCTGCCCCTTGATACAAGTGGTTGAGACGAAGGGCCGAAAATGATGATCTCGGAAGAAAAAGGCCTCGGTGAGAACCTACGAAGTGAATGCGTGACATTGCATTTTCTAGCTTGACCAGCCACCTCTCGACGACATCCGGATTTCCTTGCGGGAACAGGGGGACGCCTAGCAACTCTAAATTCGTGCCGACAGTCTTGCATCCCTTGCAGTCCCTGGGAGAGCCTCTAGCACTTCGGAGTCAGCAGCACCTCCTACGGCATGGATATCACATTTTGCAGGGTTTAGGGCCAGGCCACTAAGCTCAGCAAACTCAATGACTCGGCGGATACTCGGCGGATGTCCCTCAGTACTGCATCGGGAGCGCCACCCAGAACACCGTCGTCTAAGTACCATACATTTAGACGGCATTCAATAGAGTCGACCAACTCCTTGACAGCCAGGCAGAACAGGTGGGACCCAATGGGTCCCATTGTACTGCGGTTTCGCATCCTCCCGGTGTCGCAAACCCAAGCTGATGGAAACCCAAGAGCATGTGAGATGTCTGCCTTGTTCTCTAAGATGCCAATCTTTGCCGCCAGCCTCCGGATTGCAGATGAACATACGATGGGCCTTACGCTGCCATATTTTTTCTTAAGGGCAAAAAGTCTGGCACCAAAGATGAGCGGTCGCCATTCGGAGAGCGGCGAACCCCAGCGAACATCAACGACTTTGGCCAGGGCAGCCGCAAGCCGGTCGGCGGCAGCTTCTAGAGCGGGGGATAGCATATCTTGTAAGAGTTGTGGTCTGATGAAATCTAGGCCCGCGGCTGAGCTTCGCGAAAACGTTTTTATGGCAGACCGAACATTGTCGGCTGATGTGGTTGATGGCAAGGGCACTTGAGGAGGGCTGGGCCAGGACAGAGGTAAAGGGGCGGGGGTGTTTATCCCACAGCAAAGCCGTCTCGCTAGGCTTCTGCGCCAGCGTGTCTTCTGAGATTAAGACCCTGGCCGCCGAAGAAACGTCGCCTTTCGAAAGCTTGGTAATGGCTAGCCGGACGGTATCAACTGTCCGCTGTCGATGACGTACGTTTGAAAGAGGACTACTGCCATCGTCAAACCGTCTCCCCTGAGCAAAGTCGCGAAGGTTCTTCCGGACAATAACCGCCAATGACCGGTCATCCTTCCCACCATCGGGGAGGCGGAGAACAACGGGCGCGAAAGAGAAGAGGGAAAGCCAGGCCGTGTCGTCGTTGTTCTCTGCGACTGAGCACAGGACCTTAGTGAACTCTTCGGCTACTTGCCTACGTACTGACCTTGGCAAAATGCGGACCAACCGCCAGCGGCGAAAGACGTCTTGAATGACGCCGATTAATCCATCCGCGGTAAAGCGAGAGTTTGAGGGCCGTGACTCATCGTCAATGTTGTAGGCACTCACTCCGTGCTTGGTCTTTATGTGCCGACGCAGACCTCTCCGTATAAACAAAAGCCCGCAAGTTGGGCAGGGGGCCCTGTTGGGGTCCGACTGCCCGGGCCGCGGGCTCGGCCCGCAGTAAGGCCTGTTGTCGCCGTGGTCTGTCATTACAAGGCGAGACCTTTAAACTTGCCCACCACATGGTCTGATTCCCTGTAGAAGATCCGCTAGCCCTGAGAGCGACGAACCGGTGCCGGCGCTTGCACGGGCCTTACTTGCTCTCGGGGCCTTTTTCGAGTGGTTGTAGCGACGGGTACTGCTCGTTGGCGACCTATAGCCGCTCTTCTTCTTTTGAAGCTTCGGTATAAGTTTCGGCTTGGGTAGAACGGCCTGCGGATCAACCCCAGCTGCTGGCGAAATCCTCCTAATCACGGTTGCGAAGGGGGGGCCCTGTACTGCGGACGACGGACCCTCTTGGGCGGAAGCCGGAGGACAACGCACAGCTTTGCCGATGACCGCCTCAGGGTAATCTGCTCTGACCTGCTAGAGCATGCGAAACCACTTTTGTGACACCTTCGGAGTCCCCTAGCCCGTGTGGTCCGCTTATTGTCTCTTCGATACCAGATTGCCTGTGCCGCTTGCAGCCAACGCGATCATGCGGTAACACATTACTGTCGTCGTCGTTGCCGGTGGCAGCGTACTCCATCTCACCGTCGGGCATAAGCGATGCAGACGCCTCTGCTGGATTGCCAGTTGCCGTCGTATTATTCTCAACATACGCAGTAACCGCCCTCAGCCGTGATATATCCAATGAATCAGGTGTATCCTGACCAGTATTCAACACTTTCGGCATTTCTCGACAGGTATCAAAATACAAAACAACTACCGCACTAAAAAATAAAATGAAAAAACAAAAACAAAAATGTAAGCCACAGACCTGGGAATTGAACCCAGTCCTGCTAAGTGGTAGTCCGTGACACTGCCACAAGGCTACGGCGACCTGCGGCATCGAGTCTGTCCGTGAGCTACAACGTCTTGCGCCGCACGTAGATTCGCGATGACGCTAGCAAATCGAACACGGTCAACTGGGTGATGAGAGTCAACACAGTCAGGGAGCCTGAAAGGGATCGGATCCCTCAGACACGCGGCCCAATTAACTTCCAGCGGGCACTATTCACCAATAGAGTACTCGGCACACGCAAATTCGTCGATACAATTATCACTATCGAAATCGAAGTGGAACCTCACACAACGGTCAGTTTTATGGGAGCTGACGAAAACACGACTGCACTCTGCCGAATCGAACCGGCAAAAATAAGATATATATATATATATATATATGTATATATAAATATATATATACATATATACTGACTGTATATATATATATACATATATATATATATATAAATATACATATATATATAAATATATGTATATAAATATATATATATATATATATATATATATATAAATATATATATATATATATATATATATATTTGTTTTGTACGGAGAATTAACAGTGGCAAATACTATGATCGCCCAACTTACTTATAAATTGTACATGCAAACCCTTGCTTCTTCAGCACAAATCCGTTGCTAAACCGCAGTGGCCGAGAGAGTGCTACTAGGAACACAACACGATACTGCCACTTGCGTTGAGCTACGTAATGTAGAGTACTACTGAAGTACTAGCACTCACAGGTCGTCCGGCCTCTTCGAAGCAAAGCGCCTGAGCCACGAAGACTTCGGCAATGTCGTAAGCCTCCTTCAGCAGGTCGAGCTCGTCGAGCGGCCTCGGACGACGTTCCTCGGCAGCCGCCGAGGTCTCATCGAGAGCCTGTTGCTCCGCCATCTGCGTTACATTCATCACCGCCGCATGCGCAGAAAGAAATTTATATTTACAGACTTATATTATACAGAATATATATATATATATATATATATATATACGACGTGGTCAGACGTACCGCCAAAAAGAATGACGAATATCAATTAAGAAGCACACAATATATTACAAAACAAAGAGAACACATTGAAATATGAAGGAGACGCATATCAAGTCACAGAATTCTCTCTCTTCCCCTCTCACTATATATATATATATATATATATATATATACAGGGTGTCCAAACTTAGTCTAGACTGGCTTGACGGGACAGTAGATTTCGTTCCAATAAGCATTATCCAAAGGAAATTGAGTATGGGCATTTCTGAGACAAGGTCTTCTTGCAGAAACCAACTGGAGAAGTCAACACGTCACGGGCCTGCAAAAAAGTACATAGCATCAAATAAGAAATTATGCCTGTCTCATTAAATTGGAACGTGTGTCTATAGGCAAATTAAGATTAAATTGAAACATGTGTATAAGCATAGAGGCAAACTTTTATTTTTAAAATTGAAATATCACGGAATCTTGATTTTTGTTATTTATTTAACAGGACTAATTGCATGCCGCTAGTCAGCGTTAGAAAAGGTATTTCAAACAAAGCAGAATTTCTTTGTAAGCACTTCGTTAGTTCACTGTCTCCATCGAATAATTCGTTCTTATTCAGTTGTAACTTTACAGGGATATAATAACTCACTACACAATGGCTTGTGGGATTGTATCTCAATTGATTTGTACAGCACAGAGTTTTGTATAACTTATATCGCTTCTTGTGGTAAAACAGTCGCAACGAGCGTGAGCTAGATACTTATAATGTAAAAAGTATTTATTTCATTGTAGGGTTACAGGGATATATGATTAACTCAGTACACAAGGCCTTGTACCAAGAAGCGCTACCAGTAGAACTTGCCCTTGAGGCGTTTCTATGCTCATGCTGCAAGTTTTCTCTCTACACATGTATATATATATATATATATATATATCGCTGCTGGTGTATAGCAGACACTTTGAAACGCCAGCAATCTTCCTTTCCATTAGTCGTCGGAAGCATGCTGTTAAAGGTGAGTTAGTGTAGGTGCTATTGGTGGAAAAGAAACGCTGGCTATTCAAGTCATACGAGGAAAGTTCAGGACAATCTGGACTCGACACTCTGTCACAATTCAGACGGAATAAGGGGCTGCGCACTACATATACAGCCAGTCGGGGCCATTGGACCGCAGCAACAACTCCAGGACACTTTCGCTGTCAATGTTTGTGTTTCGCACACACAACATAGGGAAATCAGAAATATTGTTAAGAAGAAGTCACCTTGAAGAGTGATCGAAAAAACGACTTTCGAAACTACGTCTAGTATTAGGCGTTACTGCGCATGTGTTGCGACAATGAGGCAATGTAGCAACATGTCTCAGCATAATTTTCCTACGAATTGCTTCAAACTCAACGTTTATGAACAGATTAGGCTCGCGCCATTTTTCTCCTAACAGCCCACAATAACAAAACGTCTTACACACGCATATGCACATATGACCGAAACAGTGACATAATAATATTACTTTCTTGTAATAATAATAATTTAGAAAACCAGTGGATGGCCTCCACCCATTGAGCTGCAATACGAGCCAAGGCCGGGCTCCTTGGCACACCGAAATAAACGCAATAATTCAAAGAGCTCTACGGAGAGCGGGAATACCTAGCATGCTGGAACCAAGATTAAAACTCCTTTTTAAAAATCAAATAGCTCATCATTTTTTTGAGTTCGTGGACTCAGAGTGGACGGTTGTAGAAGTCGCCGCCATAGTGGAACGAAAGCTTCGGCGCGCGAGAAACCCAACGTACTGACTATTGTACATAGCATCCACCACCGACACCTCGACCACTGGAGTCGTGACGAATTACATACACGCAAACTACATCCATGCAAGCGTGTGTTTTCCTTACTTGACGCACATTATCTACACCACCCATGCCAAAGTTAAGAACAATGTTCGAGTACCGGAAATTCCGAGCAACGATTGAAATTTGCTTTGCCTATTTAGACTTTCGTTTCGAGTTGAACTAACTGCTTATGACATTCTCCAACCAACCAACCAACTGAAAAACAAATATGGAATAGTATACGACTGTACGTCGTATGATGACGATAAGCATAATATACATAATATGCTTATGTCACAACCATATGTCACGAACGTCAAACTTGAACACTGAGTGAAGTAGTGTAATGCGTGAGCTACCCACATATGTACATATATGAGGTGAAATTGTGCGAACAACCTGCAGCGCGCCAACCTCCACGTTGTGCACGGTGGTGGTAGCGGTCGAAAATCGCTACTAGTCATCAGCTGTCACTAGAGGTTTTTTTTTGTTGTTGAGGTTTTTCAAAGCGATGGTTCGCTGTTAATGTTCGGTGTTGTTGTTGTTGCTATTGCGAGATTTTCTGTCGTGTGTTGTAGTAATAGTCACTGACTGTCCACTCACCTTGTCTAGCGTTCTCCAAAGGCGACTGTGTCGTGCTGTGTGCCAACTTTTGATCGGCAACTTTCGTTTTTTTTTCTCTTGCTCTTTCGGCTCGTCAGTAGGAGTGGTATTGGTGAGTCACCGTCATCACCGTACCGTCGTTGGCGTTCGCCGCCTTTTTCGCCGCCATTCAGTAATTTCTCACACACGCACACATACTCCGTTCTGTTTTCCGTAACCTGTTGTTGTTGTTGTTGATTTGTTTCTTGGCCAGCAGCCGCTCTTACGACTCAACACCAAATCACTCAATCGACGACTCAAAGAACTGACACTTTTTTTTTCGCTCGCTACTGAGTGGTCGTCGAAACTGCTTCATTCTCTACCGCAGCCGGCCTCGTCATTGCTCAACGGCGTTCGTTCATTCGGCATCACCGCCGACGAGAGATATCTCAGCGGCACACTGTCTATTAGGTGCGTTTGTTAGGCGATCATTGCCTCATCATAATTAGCCATCACTATCATTCTCATCATCATCATCATCATCAATATCTTCATCACCAACATCACCACAATCATCGAAGTGATTGCCAATCAATAGCTTGAGTCCCACCAGCCCAAGGCGATGTCATGATGTCATCTGGAGACGTTTCGCGCAAACCACACATGTCCCGATTCGCGAGCTGTGTATGCCCGAAACGGAGGCCGCGCTAACCAACGGAACCCACGGGGGGTGTCGGGTTCTGCGGATGCCGGCCCTGTTTGCTCTCTGTTTCACACTTGCTTTCCCACCATCTCGTAGTACTTGGAAATCTCGGGCTGTTCGAAATCGGCGACAGTAGCAGCTGACTGAATCAGCTGCGCCGCAAAATACAACAGACTGAAGGCAGCATCGCCACAACAACGACAGCTACGACAACAATCACCACAGCAACAACGACAACAATCACCACAAAAACAACAGCAACAACAACAACAACAAATACATCAACATGCCGGACATTGTGCTCCTCAGCTAGTAGTGGTGTAAACAAGCCAAACAGAGAGGCGGCAGGGCAAATCTTGGCAAACTCGTCAATCTCCTAAAAATCGTAATCTCCTCATCTTTTGTTTGTGTTCATACTCTTTCTACTTCTTTCTGATCCTCTGATAACGCTTGGTGGTCGAGCTGTGTTGATGATAGGCCGCCCTTAAAAAGAAGCAATTGTTTTTGTTGTTGTTATTGTTGTTCTTTTTCTTCTACGTGTTGTTGTTGTTGTTGTTGTTGTCGTCGTCGTCGTCGCCAATCGGAAGATCTGTCGTTGCTGTTTCATGTCATGCCTTGAGAACACGAGCGTCCGACACTGGTGGTTGTTGCAAATTTCTGCTCCACACCGGTAGAGCTGCACTTCGCATATAGTTGCGCGCGAATGGTGCCCCTCGAAGGTGCTGCTTGTTGGTGCTGTTGCAATTCGGTCGGACTTCATCTCGGTCAACTGTATGGCGACTGCAAGTCTCAAACTTTCGTCCATCGTGGTCTTGACGAACTCGGATCGCGCCGACTGCATTGCTGTCGCTAGCTGTGCGGCAGTCAATTTCTGGAATGATGTCGTCGCCGACCAGCGCATTATGGCAATCTACTTCCCATGTCAGTGTAATATCAGACGCTAGGACGGCAGCTGCGGCTACGTCTCGTAATGCCAATGACAATGCCGCAAGACCAAAATCATCGCCAAGCCATTCGGATGAGCTCGTCGCTGCTGACAACGTCCGCAACAGTTGTCGGTTTGTACATTTTTCACTCAATTAATAAGCATTGAGCATGTTCGTTGCTTAGCCTAGTTATTAATTGGTGTATCGATTTCATTATGGTACCCCCGTTACCTTACCTTGAACATCTATCGTATAAACGTCGTCAATTGGCGCGCATAACGCTGTAGAACTGACCACTATACTCATGTGGCTCGGCTGTACTAACACGATGTCTGCGCTGAATCAGTGACCTTTGACCGAGAGCTTACTAAACGTCTGAGAGTGATGTCGCGAATATCGGCGTTATTGAGTTATTTCGCAAATATGCTAAATTCCATCATGGTCTCAATAACACAATATATATGTTGCCTCATATCGCTATACGTTAGCTATACAACATATATATATATATATATATATATATATATATATAAACAAAATGCTGGCTATTGAATAATAATTTTAGGTTAATATCGTAATAACCATCAATCGTCAATGTTATGTCTCTTGAATTATTGTTTATGCAACATGCAGTGTATAATTTATTGCTTGTATACAGTGAGGGTAAGGCTTGCTATAGCATTCTCGTATAGATCGTGCCCCTTATACGTATGCTATTATCTTGCGTCAATCTTGAGCACCTAATATTTGGTCTCTTGATAAGTTTCGAGATTGCTGCGAGGTGCGATTGTATCGATTGAGCTACAGGTGACACCCTTGCGAACCTAAATCACAGCCTCTTGCACGTGATTCGGGCACTCTAAGCCAAATTTGTGCTTACACCCTCTGCGGTCGAGGCTGGCAGCCTGAGGGCATTGTGCAGACTCAACACGTACACTAGCCGGCCTGGAAACTGCCAGGAACCTTGCCTTTTGTCAAGGGTTGATGTGTAATACTTCTAGTTACCCTGGAATAGCTTCGAACTATTTCAATATTTGGGTTGGTTTTATACTTACTCTGAAAATGTTTTGAGATAGCCGGGAGGGTCTGGAGTCTATTGCAGCTTACACACTTGTAGTGCACAATGGACTCACATTTTAGGTCGACATCAAGCTTTACGGCATCGAACGGATCGCACAAATTTACGCAGTATGGAAATCAGTGCTTCCTGAGAGATTTCCTCGTGACATTCCGTAATAAGCCGATAATTTCTCTCTGCATATTAGAAGACTCTTATGCTTCCTTCAGTTACGGGGGCTGTACAGTTATTAATTGTTATTTCAATAAATGTCTCTCATTACAGACAATTGCGACCGGTGAACCTGCTTCTGTCGTCGTTGGGCGCCAATGTGTCGTGTGAGAAATGCTGCGTGGACGGATTTTTCGTTTCGAATCTCACAGCAGAAGATTTTGCACTCCGGCAGAAGGGATTTTTGCTCGAGCACTTTATTCGTCCCCCGATCGACGTGCACTTTGACCTGCCTTGCCCCTGCGACGTTGCCTTCATTCGACTTAAACTCAGCAGAGCTTCGACAGCTGTACAACGCATCCAGATATGGGCGCAGACCCTAGGTCAGGCCGACCAATGGCTGAAGCTGCTGACTTCGTCTGATCCCGGCAGTGAGCTCGTTCTCAAGTGCGGCAACGTACTACCGCCGTATCTGCAGATGGACTGTCCATCGAGTCGTTCATCGTCACCGTTGCACGTCGTCAGATCACTTCGGTGTGTGACCCGACTGCGCGTAACCGTTCTAGCAATGAAGGACTGTGTCGCCGTGGGCTTCACTGGTTGCGAGGCTTTCGCGGTCCCGTCTCGCCACGTTCCGCGGACGCATGCGATTTTCGCCAAACTTCTGCCGAAAAGTCTCGCCAGAGGTGGCAGGCTCGAGCGTCATCAGCAAACAGCTGCGCTCGCTGACGATCAGGCGTCCAGCCAGACATCAGTTGCGCGCAAACGAGGCGCCCCTGCGGAGCGGAGCGACTCACCCACCAGCGACGAACGCAGCGCCACGAAGCGGACCACACTCGGGTGCACTTCAGCACAGCTGCGACCGCGTTCGTTGTTATCCTCGTGCTCGTCGTCCTTGGCGTCTTCGTTAGCGTCGCTGCCTGACGCCGTTCCCGAGGAGTTCCTCGACGTGATCACAGTGTCCCTCATGACCATACCGGTGGTCCTGCCCAGCGGTAACATAGTCGACCAGTCGACGCTCGACAAGCATGTGGCCAACGAAAACCGCTGGGGTCGGCCAGCAAGTGATCCGTTTACCGGCGTCCCGCTAAAAGGTCGTCCGCCCGTGCTGACCGAGTTAAAGAGTCGCATCGATCATTACCTGTCGAGAAATTGTCGTGGAAAGTTTTCCGGGCCTAGGTTGGCCGACGGCAGAAACGTGAGCCGGTCTCAGGTGTCGCGACTGCTCGCAAAAGCCACACCCGACAACAGCGACTCGACGGACTCGAAGAGCGCGGGGTTAGCTGGCCACAATCGTTGTCCGAGTACCGATGCATCGTCTGCACCGTCATCGGCAGCGAAAACGCAATTGCTGCCCGCCATGAAGACAAAATGCGGTGTTGTTGTTGCCGCTGAAACTCAACCGAACGACGAGGCCCGGTCGGACGCTGAAATTGTGCTGTCAACAGACCTAAAGACGGCATTTGCGCAGGCCCTCGCCGCCGCACGCCAGGTTCTCAAGATGTCGTATGGAGGTGGTTCTTCTTCTTCTCCTTGTTCTTCTTCGTCGTCTCACGAAGGCGGATCACAAAAGCGCACAAAGATAACGTGCGTCAACTGCAATCTGCTGGAATCGGGCTACAGGCTTACCTGTGGCCACTCGCTGTGCAGACCGTGCACCGTAAAGGAGGCCACTGCTAAGTGTGCCACTTGCGGGATGCACTCTTTGCGAGCAGATATTGTCAAGATTAATCTGGTGTGAGCCATCTACAAGGAGATGCTATACAATGAATTGTACGCGTTTATGATGCACTCCTTGGTAATGGTAATCCAACTTGCGAGCACTGACGGCCGCCGTCAATCACCGTTGGTGCTAAGCGTAGCTGACAACTTTTGTATGTTATTGCGCCTGGCAAACTAGCTATATGTACATAGACGTTGTACAGTTTGTATAGAAAAAGTATACGACGTGTCAAAAAATCGAATAAACCGCAGCTGAATGTACTCTATTCGCGATTAGTGTATTTGGATTTTGTGCTTGTATATTTAGGCAGCCCCTGACTTTGCCTAGACGTGTTTTAGATGAGTTTTTAAGATTTCGATAGGTTCGGTTAAACCTCAAGTTACCGGGCGATATATATATATATATAAACGTACGTATATATATATATATATACGTGCATACCCGTTGCCTCGATTTGCCCGCAATAAAGTGCAAATGCTGAGATAAAAAAAATGCACATAATTGTGTTGCTTTAAGAACAAACGCGCATTATTATTATTTGTATTATTATATATGCACCATTATTGGTAAACTCTCACAATATTTACGGGCTATTCCGCTCAAATACGTCAATTACAGCAGCTGTTAATGAATGGTGTTCAGTTCTATACATTTCATTACGTGATATCGGTCGATGTCAATTTCACTACAATATTTACAAACACATTCGTTGATTTGGAAAAATTTTCCCTTTAGGCGGAGGTACTGGTGATATCCGTGCCAAGTTATTTTGCAGATCACTGCTCTGCTTTGTTGCAGATCTTTTTCCTTCTGTTGCTAAGAAAAGCCGGTCCGTCTGTTAAATGGTTGATTACAAAGTTCCAATTTTTCCGTTCTCTGTGTTGTTTGTACGCCTCAAGCGCTTCGTGATCAAATTGGTAATTACGGTGCTCTAGGTCTTCTATTAATGTGGGTTCATTGCACATTTGCAGCACCAGCGTAGATGAGGCAGTTTTGATAAATCAAGCGCTCTTTTAAGAAACATAGTTTTAATCTTGTCGATATTCTTGAGGTTGTCTAATGTTAACTTGAAGCATATAAGTCTGAGGCAATATGTTACTGTAAAAAGATATTGAGCTTATATATAGTGAGTACAGTCTTATGGTCAACTTGCCGGAGATTCTTCAACATTATGGTTAAGGACACCGACTTTACTCTAACTTCTTCAATATGTCTAGTAAAACACAGTTTGGGTGTCAGTGTAACTCCCAAGTATCTGAAGTTGTTGACCAACTCTAGTGCATGCCCGCTTATCTTTATGTTATAGTTATTTTGAGCAAATGCTCTTCCGCTGCTAAAACGCATTACTTCAGCTTATTTTCGCAACACCATCGTGCGGTCTCTTCTAAGTAAAATTGGAGGTGCTGTCTCGATTTTTCCATAATAACTAAGTCGTCTGCATAAAACACGTGGTGAGCTTTTACTTCTCGGATGCACTTTTCTAGGCCAGCTGCGTACAGTATGAATAAAAATGGGCTAGCTGTATCACCCTGTGGCACGCCAATTGTTTTAAAGACCTCCTTGGCAATTGCGTGAACTCCGTTAAAATTGTGATACGCTGACCGGCTGAAATATCTTAGATAAGGTTATACATTCGGCTTTTAATATTAATCTCTTCACGCAGAGTAAGTAAAAGCCGATCTCTCGGTACTGCATCAAGAGCTGTTTTAAGATCAATAAAAGCTGCGTAAGTCACATCTTGTTTTCGAGTCTCTAGGTGTTCCATTACATCTGTAAGTGCTCTTTTAGCCGAACGCCCTGTAAGAAATCCATTTTGCTCTGCCGGTAAATCTTTGAAACATTCTAGAAAGAGCCTTTTGGCAAGGAGCGATGTAAGAACCTTGTACACTATACTGGTTAATGCTATGCCGCGGTAGTTTTCTGGCTTTCTATTTTCTCCGTTTCTCTTAAAAAATGGTTGCAGAAGACTTCCACTGGTTTGGGATTGCACCTTGGTTAAGACAGGTGTTTACATTACTATGAGGGCAGGGACGGTCACTGAAATCGCAGTTTTAAGATGTTCGTAGACAATCTGGTCAGGTCCGGCACGGCAGACTTTCCATCTTGTCTTGTCATGATACCCTGATGAGCCTCTTCCTCTGTTAAGTCACTCCACAGTCCGTCGCTTCCATGGTCTTCTTTTTTCGGCAGGTCACAGTCGCGGGTGAAAATTTCCGTATAGTATTATCGCCACTCATCGTCGTTAATTAGTGGGTTTGGTTCTTTGGGGCTTTGTAAAAAAAGAAGGCAAGGTCGGTAGAGGCTTTCCCGAATTTTGCATATTGGTTTTGTATTGGGTGCGCTTTGTGCTAAGCAGGTCTTTATACTTGGGCTGTAAAATAGCAAGTTGGGCTAGGTTCTCACTGCTGCGTTCCTTGTATTGGCATATTATTGATTTGGTTGTGCGGCATTTTTGGTCGAACCAGGCTTTGTGCTTAAACCTGCTGATTCGACAGCGGGCTGTCGTTGTTGACGTCTGTACGGCCCATCGAAAACATCGCTCGTAGGTGTCGAGGTCTTCTCGACGTTCAAGAGGTGGGAGGGGATGAAGGGCTTGCTCCAGTTATTGCGCGTTGATCCATCGCGACATATGTGGATTGCACTTGCTAGTTGTGACTACGCTGACTTCCAGATTGAATGTTAGTTGACTGTGCTTTCTGTCGGCTGCAGAGGTGATCTTCAGGTTGTTGATGCAGATGCCTGGCGCACGTGCTGATGTCATTACTGTGTCAACGACACTTGTGCCGTCCCATGCCGTATACGTAGTTTCTTGCATATCGTTTTCGATCTGTAGTCCTAGGCTTTCAACTTCTTCTGGTGGAGCAGGGTTTTCTTCTATGTCTCCGCACAAGAGCAGCAATGTGACAAGGGCTGAGCTTCTTGGTATGTGTGCTTTAGAGATACTACGACGAGACAGGTAAAAGTACACACTTACCCTTAAGCAGTTTACTTCGTTGACCCCATGTGCACAATTTGGGTTTTCCTTTGTAGCAACTTTTGTCAAAAAGTACACTAACACTAGAGCGCACAAAATGCGTGATCGACCTATTGCCATTGCGACAGCTGACTATTATTATTATAGACAGCTCCTCCTATTTTAGATTAAAAAGTAGCCCAATTGGCTCAGAGGTGTCCCTAGAGCATTCCTATTCTACGAGCCACACTCAGAGTCGAATAGAACCACTGGTTAACGCACCGGACCTAATCGATCAAAGGGCCCGGTTGGGGTACCTGCCGCATTGGCTTAAAGACATAATAACACGACCATGTTGCTGCTCACATAGGGCTTCTTTTTTGTTAATTTTCTGAGTTAGCATGCACAGGCGCCGGGAAGGGGACGGCTTGGATAACGGCTCATTAGGCTTAGGGCACACACGAAGTCGACAATCGTCGTTTTGCAATGGGTGAGGCATTTTGGAGCGACCGTCACTTTTAAGGTTGGCGACAAACTTATTTGACCCTATCCTGCATTAGCTCGTGTGCCTCAAGGGGAATGTTTATCCCCCTTTTGTGCAAAATGTTTAGGCAAAAAGACAAAAAAAACAACAACAAAACTTTGTTTTGGGTTTGGGTGCACTTGAATAAGACTCTAAAATTTGCGACTTCATTTTATCGATTCTCTTATACACGGGACCTAGGCATATATATTACGATTGATCTTAGTTTTAATTCTCACATTACCATGGTCGTGGAAGCATGATTCCGCATTATTAATACCATCATCCGCTGCTTCATTCAAACGGCCTCTCATGTGTACAATCGACCAACGATAAGTGACGTTAATATCTTGTAAATGACGCTTGTAAGTGCGATGCCTCTATAATTTTTTGAGTCAGTTGCATCCCCTTTTGCTTAGGCCCTATGGACTGTAGATAGCTTTTTTGCCACTTATCAGGGATATTCCCTTGTCAAACACATTAATTGTAAAGTTTTGTCACAATAGGGCACAAAGCGCCGATGTTAGACTTCAGATGTTCATTAAGAATACGATCGGGTCCTGCAGATTTTTCTTTTCGCTGTTGTTCCTCGTAGTGCCGTCTCTTTTCTTTCTTCATATTTTTAAACATTCGTTTTAATTCAACCAGCTGTAGGAGTTCAGTTGACGTTGTGGGTTTGTACAGACAGATCACTTGCTTTATTTGTCGACATTCTTTGTTGAACCACGGCTTGTGTCTCTGCAGTCTCACGTTCTTTGGCTTTGCGGCCAATCGTTTTTTCAATATAGTTTATGTCGGCTGTGCCGTAGGCTAATTCCAGTATGTGGGCATCTAATGAGCGAGAGGGTTGACTGATTAAAGATGTGGCCATTCCTTGTTTTCGGTGTAACATGAACTCCACTTGACAGTGCTTACGGTGTGCCGACGGTATTACGGTAAGATCAAAGATACCCTCGACAGTCTATGGTATCGAAGACAAAACAATGTCGACCGCGCTGTATCCGTTCTAGCTAAAATATGTTGGGTCATTAGAATTATTATGAATGCTTAATTCAAGTTCGTTGACAGCAGCTTTAAAACTATTTTGTCTGGCATCTTCTTTTGTCAAATCACAGTTAAAATCGCCACCTATGATTACATTTTTATTTACATTTGTGCAGATTTCCATGCATTTACCTATGTCCTGTACTATTTGATGGACGGTTCGCTCTGGTGGGCTATAAACACATATGAGATAGTAATCGATTAGTTCTAATATTTTCTGCCTGGCGGTGCTACGAAGGAGCTTGGCATGTTCCTCCGTTCGCACGCCTATGCATACGCCCCATTTTGGTCGTCCCCAGCCGTCTGATTTAATTCCATAGAACATTTTGTGTCCTAAAAAGGATGTACGTGTAAAATCTGTTTCAAATGTCTCGGTTAAAAATATTATGCCCTATTCACAAAAAATATCTTCTCCTGATGTTCGGCACAGACTATTTAGGGATTCTATATTCCAAAGCAGACACTTTGATGACACTGTCATCTCGTGCCGATTTCCGGACTCAATATCGAGTCACTTGTATGTTTTCATTTCGTCATCGTTATTATTGTTGTCATTGTCTGGCGTGCAACGCTTGACGCCAATGTTGACTCCCATCTTGTTTTGCTGCATTGTATATGTACTTTACGGCTTTAGCTGTTCGCCGTACGGTCTAAAATGTATACACTTTGGCCGCATTGACGGATCCAGTAGTTCACTGAACTTATCAGCTTCTACCTGAACGTGGTAGTTGTTATAGTATGCTTGATTCATACCAACGACCTTCGTCACGTGCACGTCTGTGTCGGTTCCAACAATGCGGCTGACGTAGTCCTTGAGGGCGTCTGCAGAGTGCGGCATATCCAATCTGCTGACAAAGAGGGCTCTGACTTTTGGACGTTCAGGTATATCTACAGCTTTTAGCTTAGTCATTTTATTCGTTCTTGACGTTACGTGCATGATACGGCCTCCTCTTCCAACCGTGCGCCAAGAATGTTTACGTGCCGTGTTGTTTCTGCCGGGTGCACTTACGACGTTGCGTTGTTGGCTAGTGTTGAAGTAAAGGCGACATAGAGTAGGAACGTTGCGACTTAAAGGCAGGTTTGTGTTTTGGTATTGTTGATGCTGTTGTTGTTTGTCAGTGGGGGGCTGTATTTCTTAAAACATCTATTAATACCTCTCTCCAAAAGCACGACTTGCAGTACAATTTATTTTTGTCTGGTATTTGGAAAGTACAGTGATTGCGTGCGGATTTGCTGCATCAATCGCAAACTGTGCGCTCCTTTACTTGAATCATTTGTTCTGCACAAGTTACGCATGGTGGCCCTGGATTTACCTCGACGGCAATGGAGCAAGAGTGCAAGTACCAGTGCAGATGTTCTTAACAGGTGATGTTTTGTAAAACAGCGCCGAGGTGGCCGCACAAACAAACTCAACTCATTGAGGAGGCTATATTGTATATGGGTCAGCCGCGAGTGTCTTGGTAGGCCGTACAGTCCGTTGCCGTAAAACACTGTCGCGCACTCTCTGCTAACAGTTGTATTTTGGATTAAAACGTGGCTTACCAACAGAGCACACACGAAACGCGCCCGCACGGTCGTTGCCATGTTGATAAAGATATTAACGTCGCTCATCGTTGGTCGATTGTACTCTTAGGTAGAAAACAAGATCCCGGCACAACAATACGGTTTTTAGAGAGTCGATCGACGTCAGAGGTAGTTGATTTTTTTAAAACCATGTATCAAACCGCCTTCTAACAAGAAAACGACATATGCTGCGTTTATTGCTTTTCAAACTGCTGCAAGCATAAGCTACGTCTGCAATGTTTTTGTTAGACAAAATGCGGTCTTTTGTCGGTCTAAAGCGCAAGCGTGCAACAGCCTTACAGACGTTGAGTGTTTTGCTTACTCTGTTTTGCCCGTGAAAGCAGGTAGACAGCAATAGATGATCTGGCCGGCGGTAGCCTGGGCCCAAATCAACGCAAATATGGTGACTCGCTGGATTTAGAGAACGATAGCAAGGCTATCCAGGAGTACCCGAAGAGTCTTGAAAACCAGAATAAATTGACGGCTGCTATAAAGGGCTTGGACTGAGGACAGTACAAAATGATTGGCCAGAGGCGGCCCCCTTAGTCGACCAAGCCTATGGATCTAGATCGGAGCTCTCATTTGGTAATAGAACGATTTATTCGTACAGCGGCGTGCAGCAGGGCGACCCCCTCGGTGCGCCGCTGTTCTGCTTAGCCATTAAGGGACTGGCCGAATCTATCCAATCTCCCTTGAATCTCTAATACCTAGACAACGGCACCATCGGAGAAGAAGCATCCGTGGTACAGGCAGACAATAAAAGAGTTGTAGACTTCGGTCTGAAGAGTGGGCTCAAGCTTAACCTCCAGAAGTGTGAACTTATTTACAAAGAAGAGCCTAACCTATTCGCTTTCGAGGCTCTCCTTCCCGGCTGCAAACACGTCGAGGCAGCAGACATGACGCTTATGGCGTTCCCTGTGGGGCCGGCCGCCATTCGTCCGGGACTCGCAGGGAAGATAGAGAGCCTTTGCTCTCGTCTAACCAGGCTAAGCCTGCTCAGTCCCCACAATGCGTATCATCTATTGAAATCATCTCTGGGTTCAGCAAGAATCGTCCATATCCTCCGCAGCACGGACGTCGGAGCAAACCAGGATCTGCTGCGGGAGTTGGACAAAAGCCTAAGGACCAGCCTTAGGGACCTCCTTAATCTAAACTTTGCCGACAACAACTGGGCTTAAGCCTCTCTCCCTCTTAGATTCGGAGGTCTGGAAATCCGCTCTGCAGCAGACCTGGCAGCTAGCTGTCACGTCGCATCAATACACGCCTCAGAGGGTACCGTCCAGCACATCAGCCCGGCCGTTGCCCCCCAGGCTTTCTAGGATGCCAAAGAGGTCGCGGAGACAAGATTCAAGAACCTCGCAAGCCTACTCCCAAAGAACAACAAACATCTGCAGAGGTCCTATAAAGACCTCATCGTCTCCAGGAAGTACCAGCGCTTACTATCTGATGCTTTAACCACAGCTGACAAAGCCCGACTGCACGCGGTCGTCCAAAAAGGAGTCAGTAAATGGCTCCAAGCCATCCCTTCCTTAAACCTTGGCACTTTACTTGATCACGAAAGCTTTCGTCTGTTCATCGGCTTGAGGTTGGGAACAAGGCTAACTGAGGAGCACTGGTGTCCGCTTGGAGTACAGGTAAACATCTGGGGAACTCACGGGCTTACCTGCAGCAGAAGCAAAAAGGCCGTAACAGCGGGGTTAACAAGATTACTGCCCGTGCCTTGAGGTCAGCCTTATTGCCGTGCATTCGAGAGCCTACCGGCCTCCTGAGAAGCGATGAAAAGAGACCAAATGGTCTCACCATAATCCCCTTTGAAAGGGGAAAGGCGCTTATTTGGGATGCTACGACCACCGATACGCTTGCCCCCTCGAGTTACTTACATTTCCTTGAATTAATAATGAAAATAATAATAATAATAATGAGATCGTTCAGGCATGGTGAACTAAACAGTGTGATTATAAGGTCCCTTAGAAAGGCCGGTATACCATCTACACTTGAACCGAGAGGTTTAGTGTCCGCTGGCGAATAAAGACCTGATGGGGTGACCATTGCATTATGGTCACATGGGAAGTCCCTAGCTTGAGATGCAACGGTTTCGTGCACAACCGCGGCTTCCTATTTACACCACAGCTTCGTTGGGCCGGGGTGGGTACCAAAGCACGCGGGTTAAATATGCTAGACTGGAAACAAGATATATTTTTGTGTCTATTGCAATGGAGACACTAAGACCAATCAGCAAGGGAACCAAAGATTTAAGTAAGCGAATTCAGGAGGTCATAAGCGACCGAAGAGAGGGTCAATTCTTGAGACAAGCGTTGTCCTTGGCCGTTTGCAGAGGGAACGCGGCATCTATAGGTTAGAAAAAAAGTCTTTTCGGTTTTGGCACTATAAAGAAAACACATATATAGGAGACACGGAAGGTCTTATTTATTGATTTATATATTCTACGCCGGAAGATACAACCTCTGCCCAACGATTTACAAGTATTTCGATTCCTTTTCTGTAAAAGTCTGGGATTTAGTGGCAAAATATCCTTGCAGTCCAGAACGCACGTATTCGATAGGAGTGAATTTTTTACCACTTACATTTTTTGCATCGATCTGAATAGGTGGTAATCAGATGGTGCTAAGTCGGGGGAATGCGGTGGATGTTCCAAAAGTTCCCATTTTAGCTGGGAAATTTTCAAAAAGGTCTCCCTACTCACGTGGGGGGTTGCGTTGTCTTGGTGGAACAGGACACCCTTCCTTGAAATTAGTGCAGGGTACGACTGCTTTCATTTTTCGCGAACTTTTTCGAGTTGTAGAAGACCTATTTTTCATCGCAGGTCACAAAACGATCGAAAAAAGGCAAATGTTGATGCCTGCTGAGCAAAGAAGTGCAGACGCGCATGCGCGTCATCTTGTTGAAGTCGCTGAGCTGATGAGGTATCCATTTGCACAGCCTGGACGTTATTTCGAGGCGTTTTAAAGCTGGGCTAACAGCTTGTTGGGTAATATGAAGCTCCTCGGCCTAGATTTTCATTCGAAAAGCTTCCTCACTGACAACACTTGGCCTTCCTGACCTAGGCTTATCTTTGAGGTTAAAATTTCCCTTTCGGAACTTCACAGACCACTGTTGGCATCTCCAAACGATTTTAACAACTTTTTGTGAGTCTGCGTTGCACTCAGTCCATTTTTAAGCTCATGGAGTAGAATCACCCGAATTTGGCATTTGTCTACCTCCATTTTGCAGCACTTTCACGAACAAACGGCTAAAGAGATTTCAAAATGATTAAGACTAGCAGATTCCCCGCTCTCTTTCACATGAAAGCAACAAAGAGTGAGCCAATGATCTATGCCTAGGTGCCGGGGCGGGCGCTGTGAAAGCCGCGCAAGCGCCAATCCAAAAATACTTTTTTGTAGACCCTATATTTTAGGCGCCATGGAGTGAACTAATTATTTAAACAACTTTGCAATATTACGTTCAGACCTCACAACTGTAACATTGTTTAACATGTAATAATAATAATAATAATAATAATAGTAGCGGATACCTAAGGGCTCTACCCTCGCCGCAGCTGGGCACCATGCTGGACAATACCTCCTTCCGCATGGTGACAGCGCTCCGAATTGGAGCTCCCATATGCGAGCCATACACCTGCTCAGCCTGTGGGACGCCTGTAGATAGTAACGGCCTTCACCCCCTGAGCTGCATCAGAAGCCAAGGAAGAGCCGCTAGGCACGCGGAACTTAACTCGATCATAAGGAGAGCCCTGCGTCGTGCAGGCATACCGAGTACGCTGGAGCCCAGACTCGATACAAGCAGTGGCAGGAGGCCCGACGGAGTCACTATTCCATTGTGGTCTTGCGGTAAGTGTCTGGCATGGGATACAACAGTATCCTGCACTGTTGCCCCGTCCTACCTGCGACACAGTGCCCTTGAGGCCGACTGGGTCGCCGAACATGCAGATCGAGAAAAAAGACGAAAGTACAGGGACTTAGAGCCCAGATACCACGTCGTGCCTATCGCTATGGAAACACTAGGTCCCGCTAGTAAAGGCACAACGAGATTCATCAAAGAGCTTGGCGAGCGGATACAGGGGAACACAGGCGACCGACGAGAGAGCGAGTTCCTGCGGCAGTTGCTCTCGCTGGCGGTATGCAGAGGTAACGCCGCCTGTATAATCAGGTCAATGTTTTGAGAGGAAGAGACTGCTACCGAGATATTTAATTATATATTAATACATGTTCAGACCTCACAATTGTATGATCAGCAATAAACAATAATAAAATAATAATAATAATAATAATAATAATAATAATAATAATAATAATAATAATAATAATAATAATAATGTGTACAACATCTCCTTTCGCATGATGTCGGCTCTAAGAATCGGCCGGAATAAAAGGCCCGACAGTGTCACCATTCCGCCGCGGGAAAAAGGCAAATGTCTAGTTTGGGGTACGACAGTATCCTGCATGGCCGCCGTCCTACGCCGATTCTGTGGGTGCAAAGACATCTCTCTCTGCGCATTTCTTCCGAAAGGAACGTTTAAGTACAACCTTGGAAACTATACTAACCTTCAGAGGCGAGCAGTCAGAAGGGCCGGTCTACACTTGCACCATACTTGGCCCTGAGCCATGTAAAAAGTCTGGACAAACTGAAGGCCTGCAATGTTAAATGTATATTACGGCTTCCAAAATAGACGCTAACATCAATCAGTAAATCAACTACCAATTGTATGGTGAAATAAATACTGAATTGAATTAATATCTTGTATTTCTTAAAGTTAAGTATTGGTTTCCTGTCTAAAAGCCTTATCTGACCAGACGCAGAAAGTTAGTGGAGAGCGTCCAAGACACGTTCCTAATGCGCCTGCGGTTCAGGTGCCCTTGAAGCGTGTTAGGTAATGTTGCTCTTAGTAATGACTTAGTTTTCACGCAAGGCAACATATCTGCTCTACGCCAACTAAGCAAATGTGAATTGATAAGACACTTTTTTGATGTACGCTCTAATGACCTAGGTAACCAGCGATCAATCATCCCCAAAGCCGCCGCCCGTTGTTAGTTCGTAAACAGATTGTTGGAATGGCGGATGGCAAAATCGGCACACGCAAATTTAAATAGCACTCGCTTCTTTGGCGATTAGTTACGTTCTCATTTCCGGAGCACGTATACTGTAAACAATACATGTATGCATAAGCGCAAGTCTGTGGCTTGGCATTAACCTAGTCTTGCCTCACAGAGGCAAGTTCTGGAACCCCCGGTTCCATCCAGAGACGATGGAAACGGCCTGACGGTCTAACTCTTACACTCTTTGAGCGTGGCCCCATGCTTGTTTAGGACGCAAATGTAACCGACTCATTAGCCCTGATGGTCGGTCCACATGCGGACCGAACAGATCATGCTTCCAGATTAAATGAGTCTAACAAATGCAGAAAATTCTAGCGTTCATTTTCCGCGCGAATCTTGTCCGTTGACATTCAAGTCTATGGGAGCTGCAAGCCCCGTACGCTAAAGCCGATTCAGCGCTTCGGTAGAAGCTTTAACCTTTCGATGCGAAACTTGAGAGCATCCGAATTCTTGCGTCAGAGGCTGTCGCTCGACATTCAACGAGGAAATGCAGCGTCTGCTCGGAGCACACTCATGAACTGGGATAACCCTGAGTCAGAGAACCCGTGACTACACGTTCGCGCGGAGACAATTGTCCACTCCAAAATGCTAACGTGGCAAAGTTATATAAATCACTTCACAATATCAGGGTTGTAATACATATATGACCATGACAATAATAGCACACACCCGTTTATGTGATAATAAAGGCGATTGTATGTCATGCTTTTCTCCTAACACGTGTCAGTTAATGTTTTGAACGTCAAATTTTTTTTTACTATAACATATTTATTCACCATAATATTGGTAGCAGTATACATCTAATGTTATGCGAAGTCTACACTGATTCTATATAGTGTGTACAAGATTGACAACCATTGACCTCAAAACACTCTCCACTCAAACACATGTGTTGATGGTATGCGTGCCATGTCACTCGACAAATTAGTGCTCGGTTCTTCTGGGCTCCTCTCTTCCATTTGACCGAGCAAAACGCTGGTCCGTCCGTATAGTAATTGGTCGCAAACTTCACGTTGCGTATCTCCCGAAACTTCACTAAGAGGTAGTCCGTCTAGGGCAAAGTCCTCTGTAAGGGTTCGTTCGCGACATAGTTCAAGAGCGAATGTAGAAGAGGCGTTTTTGGGTAGAATTAGCACGCGCTTGATATAAAGTGCCTTTAAACGGTCTAGCCTTTTCAGATCACTTACAGTCAGAAAAGGTGCTATTGCAGGCAGGCCGTATCGTATAATAGGAACAATTTTTAGCCTGAATATGTTTAGCGCTGTCTTCAAGTCGATATCTCGAAGTTCACTGAGAAGCATGACAGTAGCTGTCGCCTTGGCTAGTATTTTTTCGACATGCCTGCTAAAAGAGAGTCTTGGTGTCAGTGTAACGCCGAGATAAGAAAAGTGGCTGACAATCTCCAATGCAATGCCATTAATTTTGATGCGGCGGTCGGCTGTGGCGTATGCCCCTCCTCGGCTAAAGCGAAGGACTTTTGAATTATCTATGCTGATTGTTAGCCTGTTCTCTTTGCACCAATTAACTGTGATGTTTAGGAAATACTGCAGATGTTCACGCGACTTTGCAGAGATGACTAGGTCATCTGCGTAGAAGGCGTGCGCAGCTTTTGCATCGCGTAGAAGATCCGATAGGGTTGCTATGTACATTATAAGCAGGAATGGGCTAGCAGGATCTCTTTGGGCCAATCCTACCGTTTGCGTTATGGTGTCGTTGACACAATGATCTCCGTTCTTAACTATGATGGAGTTATAGTGAAGCATGTCCCGGATAAGGTTGTACATTGTCCCGCGTATTAAAAAATTGCTACGAATGATTTCTAAAAGACGGTCCCTTGGAACAGAGTTAAAAGCGGTCTTAAAATCGATAAATGCGGTATACGTCATTTCTTTACTTTGGCGACGTTTTTGCACATAGTTCAGCAGAAGGTCTTAATAATATAATAATAGGCATGATCTAAGCTAATAGCATCTTCGGTTGATCCCCAAATCTAATAAGCTAATAGCATCTTCGGTTGATCTCCCGGGAAGGAATCCGTGTTGCTCAGCGGGTAGCTTTTCTTTGGCGCTGTTATATAACCTTGACACTACCAGTGATGTAAGTATTTTGTATTTTGTATTCTGTATTTTGTCAGTGCGATGCCTCGGTAATTTGTCGGGTCAGTAGCGTCTTCCTTCCGCTTATATATTGGGTTCAAGAAACTCTTCCTCCACTCGTCAGGTATCTTACCTTGACTAAGGCACTCATTAAAATGACTTGTTAAAACTGGACATATGGTACTAAGATTTGATTTAAAAAATGATCATAGAATATCTGGTCCGGTCCTGCAGTTTTATTGTTTTTCTTTGCCTTGATTGCTTGCGTAACTTCCGCTTCAGTAAAAGGTATAAACTCTCCTGGGTAGTTCATGTCGGGCAGTGTCACCTTACTCTTTAATAGGTTTGTAAAATGTGTTTGCCACTCCTTGTCGTTAATTAGCGGGTTAGCTTCTTTGGGTCCCTTGGGTAGGAGCAGCCAAGGTTTCTTTACACCTTTTTGTATCAATTGCAGGCGTTGATTTTCTTCGTAATGACGCTTTTTGGTCTGCTTCAATTTCCGAAACATCCGCTTCATCTCTGCGAGTTGGCTAAGTTCATACGGGCTCTTGTCGTTATGGCTGCATATCCTGCGCTTAATTTCGTGACATTCTGCATCAAACCAGGCTTTGTGCGTGTTTGGTTTCGCCAATCGTCTAGTAGTAGCTGATACATTGGCTGCCCATCGTATCGTCTTTTTGGTGGTGTTGATGTCGTCATCGGGTCGCATGAGTTGTATGGTCTGTTGGAGCATGTGCGCGTTTATTGTGCGGCTTAACTGTGGCATTGGTGCCACCGCTGATGGGCCTTGAGTGCGCTTGAACGTCTAATGAGAGTGCTTTTAGTGCCTCTGGGGAGATGTCAAAGGTCGGGTAGGGGAACATCTGCGTCGATATTATCTGGGGGTGTTGGTAGTTATTCGGGAAAGAGCAGATTAACGGCCTGTCGGAATTGTTCGGCAGATTGGGCATTTTGTGGCTAGTGGTGGCACCCAGCCCCTTCGTGGCAATGAGATATCCTGCGTTAATCTGTCCACA